>WBND01001435.1:0-24020 GCA_013398595.1 Tychaedon coryphoeus
GACCAAGCCTCCTCTTGTTTCACACCAAGAGGCAAAAGGCTTTTGCCTGGCCACTAATTCAAGTGAAAGTAGACAAGTGGTAGTGAGAAGATAAAGTGAGAATTCCAAAAGCAAGTGAAATATATTAAAAAAAAAACAACAAGAGTTATGCTTAAAAAAAATAAATTAAAAGCTCCTGGATAACAACACATTTGTTATCACTTAGAAGCTAATGTATGACCACTCATGGACCTCAAGGAAACTTAGATTTTTAGGTATAATATGGAGAGACAAAAAGGGGAAAACAGAGGAATTCTTGTGACCCAGGTAGTGTGAGGTTTCACTCAGTAAAGTGAGGTCAGTGCTGTTACCTCAGCCATCACTTTTACCCCACTGACCATCACAGGCTGGGTTTTCAGGGGGAGGGAAGGGAGTGCTTAAACTCACCAGAGGGAGTGAACTTGACTCAGTGTGGATATTTCTGCTCTGGTGAGCAGAGGCATAATTTCTTCACTTTAAACAGAAAGTGTTGAAACACACACTCCACAGGACCCAAAATATGGGAAAGTTTTTAATTAGATGGGCTGAACCAGATGCAAGAATGTGAATGTAAGGATATGGTCCAGCTTTGAGACTCCTTGCTTTCAGCCAGTACTGGCCCAGGTTGAGGTCCATGCCAAAAAGAGATTGGAAACCTGCAGTGTCTTGGAGCAGAGGAAAGAGAGGGTCCTTGTGCTTCCACACATGCACCATGGTGGACACAGGGAGGTGGAAGCACAGATGCATTTTCAAATGGGGAAACGTGGTTTAAATATATTTCTCAAAATTTGATTTTTTGGTATCTGGCTATCATCTGCTCTGCAGCATTTCACCCTGGTCTGCAAGTTTCCCTTTGCACAGGAAATGTAGCAGGTCAGCATTGAGAGCAATGGTTATGGCCAATGTATGGCAGATAACCAAACTGCTGTATTTTGGCATGCAGGTTCCCTGACAGCAGCAGCAGCTGTAGATCACATTACTTAAATGCAGGTCACTTCACAGGTACAGGTTTTATACCTTTCTGTGCAAAATTTAAAGTGACACTGACAGTGCTGTTAAGGTTCCTGTGATGAGCCATTTGCAAAATTGTTTTTTTATTGAGGACATCCCCAACTCTTCCCTGTATGTTCTGAATTTCCAGATTTGTAGCCAAATTCCCAGACTGTGCAGTCACTGACTATGCAGCAGTCACCTGTGATGGGTTCTCTGTCTTACTGGAGTGTCATTAGGGCTTGTCCAGCTGTGCACTACAGTGGGATGGAGCCCTTGGTCTGTGTGGCTGCATCCTCCCACTGAAAATATACACACTGTCCCTGAGTGGAAACCATGGAAGTACTGCTGTACTTCCATTCCAGGGGTGAACTGCTTGATAAAGCACACATGGCAATATTCCTTCACCACCTATGCATAGGATATCCCAGGCAGTGGGATGTAAAAGCACAATTTTATCATTTCCCCCAGTGACCAGCAAGAGGTCCTGCAGCTTGCATTGGATATTAGATGCACCAGATATTTCTTACACAGGCTTTTTGCTGTGCAGGACCTGGTTTATTTTAATGCTAAATCATTTTCATACACACATAGTCAGCAGGCATTGTACAGCTCAGAAGAAATGGATTGATACAGAAAATGTTTAACAGTCATACATCTTTAAATATTTAATATGTGTTAGTGAGAACTGTCATTTCAGAAGAAGTCAGCCTAGAGATATGCTCAAAGATAAAGGATGCTTCAAGTCAAAGATCAACTTCTGACTATTTTCAACTGCTCTTTGTTTATATAAAGAACCACTGTTCTTAAGAGGCCACAGACATTTTTAGCACACGCTAGAAGGCTGAATAGCTGGCTGTGCTCCTAGTGGGCATGTCAGCAATGAATACTAGATTGAGGAAACCAAAGGGAAATAGGAAAGATGGCAAAAAATTTCACAGAAGATTTACAGTGAGTCCCAAATGAGAAACTTTCCAGGGACAGGAGGGCAAAACTGATCCCATTCCTCTGACCTGGAATAAATGTTACAAGGCTGCCACCATATGGCAATGAATCTTTTTTCCCCCACTCCTTCTAGATTCCACAGGAAAATAATACTGCTGACCAGGCTTGTTCCTTTTCTTCTGGAAACCACTGCGTAAAAATATCACAGCCTACTTCCTTTAAAAATTAAAATTTGGATTTTCTTAATATGTGCTTTATGAAATCACATTTGGCCTCCCAAAAGATAGGCAAATCTTTCAACACCAAGCTGATAGAGTGTAAACTATCCTATATATCAAAGTACATTAAGTAAGTGTATAAATCAGAGTCACATAATATTCTGAGTTGGAAGGAATCCACAAGGATCATCAACTCTAACTCTTAAGTGAAAGGCCTCTGTGGGGATTGAACATTTGACTTTGGCATTATTAGCATCAGCTCTACCCAAATGAGCTGATATCATGTTATATATATGTATATAGACTTGTATTATGTATATACATAGTGTTTTACTTTTTTGAGTCTTTTTTTATGTGTGTAAGTACTACTTAGACTCATAAAGAAGAAGGTGAAGAAGAGACTTCCACCCTAAAACATCCATCTTTTTTTTTTTTAATATATTGTTATATTCTAAAACTTTAAATTTTAAATTTTCTACTATGTGATATCACACACTTTTATTCAAATTACACATTAGTGATCTTAGTTCTATTATTTAATTTTGGAAGTCTTCTCCATGGCCTCAGGTCAAAAGCTGTGCTTTCCTGAGGGTCAGTGCTTGTTAGCACAGAAAGTTTAAAATTCTCACTATCCAGGGTTCCAACATTTACATATGTTATTTATTGCACATTTAATATGTACATGCATACATATACACACATGTACATGATCTAAATTAATCAAAGTTTGTTATTTATTGAAAGTAAATGTTTCCATAGTTCCACAAATGGAGCTGCATCCTAACCCTGCAAAAACAATATTACCTTCTCATCAGGTGTGGGGGAGAACATCTTTTCTTCCATAGGATGTCTTGAATAGTCATAAGGATAGGTCACAACCAGCTCACCCCCATGGAGGCTGGCAGACAGCACAAATGGGATGGACCTCAACCACTTCATGACTGCTTTTGTCTCAGGGGCCACCTGAAATCCAGGAAAAAAAAAAAGAATAAAGCTGTGACTAGCCATGCATCCAAAGAGATTTTATCCTGGGAAGGATGAAGCCCAGTGGAGAAGAGACTGTGTTGAAAGGAGAATGTTGAAGCTTTTTGGCTCTTCCACCCCAAAAGTTCCTTGGGGTAGAAAATCAGTTTTCTCCATGGAATGAGGATACACAGTGTTCATTGTGGAAAAACTGGAACAAAACAAAACAAAACAAAACAAAAAAAAAAAAACAAAAAAAACAAAAAAACAAAAAAAAAAAAAAAAAAAAAAAAAAAAAAAAACAAAAAGGAGAAAATTTGTAGGAAGAAGAAACTTTTCATTACAGGGACATTTTCAGATGATGATGGCAGTACTTTAGACTGGAAAACTTGTGGCATTTTATTACTACTTATGCAACTCCCTATCTAATTTCATTTCTGAACCATAAGCATTGACTTTGAATGGATAAACTGGAATTGGGGGATAAATTTGCAATTCTCATCACTTGTTGAAGACACATTTGCTACCCTTAGGTCCAGGTTAATCTGTAAATAAATGAAAACTTATGCATGTAAAGCACAGCACTGCCTGTGGTTTGCCTGCAGTGAACTGTGGCAGATAAGTCACCAAATTTAGGGGTTTTGGACATTCCCTCCTCAGTAACAGCGGCCAAGGGAGAGGGCAGCAGAGTCCAGGAGATGTCCAGGCCATGCAGAGGCTCCTTCAGCCCGTCTCTGAGCAGTAATTTGTGGGACCTGCTCCGGTGCTAGTTCATTCCTAGGGATAACAGTGGCATCTGGTGGCCGGTCCCTGCAAGCCCAGACTCACACCAGTGCCCCTGGAGAGCTGAGGTTCTTTTCTTTGCAGATGGGGGGAGTTACCTGGGAAAAACCTGAGAAGGGCAGAGACTGCTCATCTGAACCCTGCACAACTTCAGCTAAGCAGGTTTTATAAAAATAAGAAATATCTGTTGTGATGAACTTAGTCCAGCATCTATTTAGGGTTGTTTTAGGGATTGCTCATAACCCTTTGCTTTCACTCCATCAGCTGTCTGAAAACCAGGCAGCCAGGGATCCCAAGGGCCTAGTGACTAATAGTGTATAGAAAAAAAACATTCAGAACAAACAAGATAAAAACTACCAAACCATCCAAATAAAGACCTTAAAGACCTACATATTTGTGTTACAACAATAGTAATTCCTGTTTTCTTTGGATCAGTCACTAATCTGCTATTGTTAAAAAAACCTTTGGAGATTCACAAACCCAGGTGTGGAGCAGAGAAAAACACTGTGAAGGTGCACCATGGGTGTATTATAACTCCATCAATGAGGCAGAAAGCCAAGGAAAAAGCCATGTCTAAACAGTTTTATCTGGAATTATTTAAGAAGATATTGCCCTGTCTACTCCTGACCTAAGCAGCAGACTACCTCCCCACAGATGCCATAGTTTTTAACTGAGTTCTAGTTTTTGAGTTCCCTTAAAATGCCCTTCTGTACTATTGATCTGAACTAGTGCCTTCAGCCACTGCCAGTGTGATACCTTGTACTAGAGAAGAAATGGGATCCTGAGTTTCCCACTGCTGCAAAGTGAATCATTAAATCAGTGGTTTGTGATCAGTATGTGAACACAAGCCATTTTGTGTCACTGATCCCCAGGAGAAACAGGTCAGGTTAATTTTGTTTATCAGCCTGAATCTCTGTGCCACAACCCCTTCAACTTTGCATTATAAAAGGCAACTCAAAAAATGGGATGTAACAGGTGGAGTCTGATCAATTAAGGAACACACAGAATGCACTTTTCACACCAGAAACCTAATCAAGGCATTTTTTACATAACAGGGAAGATTAAACACAGAGTTTCCAGGAAGCGCATGACATGAAAAAAAAAATAAATTAAAAAGGCAGATAAAGGACATTCCAAAAGGAAAGGACTTTTTGTAGTCTCACACACCCACTCACACAACGCAGAAGCAGGAGAAGAAAGCAGCCCCCAGGCTTCCTGACAAGAAACATGGCAGTGTCCAAAGAATGCCATCTGCACCAAAGTATTTGTTTTTCTGGCCTTTGTACAGTGTCCTGGGATGATCTGATCATGGTCTTTATCCCAGAAGTGCTTGGGACTGAACCAGCCTCTTCCACCTGCACCCTGGGAGCTCATCAGGTGAGCCCATCTCTTCTGAAGAGAAGACCCCTTGTGGCTTGTAAGGGGCTGTGTCAGTGCCTGCCCCATGGATTGGGCCCTTTGGGAGTTTCTCAGGGTGGCTGAGGACTGGAACAAGCTCACCCCATCCAAGTCCATAGCACCAGCACCTCTGAGGAGGTTGCTGCCCCAAAATCCCACCAGCTCCCTACCCTGCTGCAGCTGCCCCAGCTGCTGCTGCCCAGCCTGACACAGCATCAGCTCTGCTTTCAAACAGCAGCCCTGGGCCTTGGTAAGATTTTTAAGTTGCTTCTGCAATTCAGTGGACAAGAATAAAATGCACGGTTTGATTTGAGAGCTCCTGATTTCAGTCCTATATCCTGATAAGCCAACTGGCTAAGCAGATACCTGCATAAGCCCCAAGACAATGCTGTCTCACAGAAGCAGTGTCTTACTGAAGTGCATGTTGCGAAAAAACAGGAGTTTTAATGTTGGTATTTTTATCCTAATAACATTTCAGTGACATCAGTGATTAAGGCACTGAAATGAGCATATTCTGGTTCAGCTCCCCTGGATGATAGCAGATGTTATCTATGCCACTCTGGCCTTTGACTTTTCCTTTAATGTGGGTTTTGTGGAGTTGAATTTCTTTTTTTTTTTTTTTTCACTTTTGCTTTTAAGTTAGATGAGATCAATTTTAAAGTACCCATCTCACAAGAACAATTCAGAGCACAATTAGAAAACAGCTAAATTATTTCTGCATGAGTACAGACAAGGGCCACTACCCTTTTTAAACCTGAATCTCATTTCTGTCGATTATACTGCAATTAGTCACTGTCTCCATGGCTTTCAAAGATTTCTTTTTTCCCTTTTAAAAGCAGCCAGAGTAATTTTCCTAAAGAGTATGCCAGCCTCCAATGGCATGCACTTCCGAATTTTGTTTGAACCAAGACAATTGAACCGACTATATTTCAGATGAAGCCTGAAGTCTGTCTGTCTGAGCCCTCAGACCACTTATTACTTACAATTCATAAAAGTGGGAACAAAACATGCTGTAGGAAGCCAGGCTTTCAGGGAGCAGGAGCTCTGGCTGAGAGCTTGCTTTCTGCTTGCTGGTCTTTATACAATGCCCTGCAACATTCAGGTAATTACTTTAATAAGGCAGGTAATAAACACCATTGAGTAAATGAAAGGGGAGAGGCCGGTGTTGAAATATGCAACTAATGGTCCTACAAGCAGAAAGAAACACTGTAAGAGCCATGGGTTGATTTGCCTGACAAAACTGAGGTTCATTAAGGGACAGCTGCCACTTACTGCCAGGTTTGTGAACCACAGGAAACTGCATTCAGCAAGGAGATTTTGTGGTGCCACCAAGGCCACAGGCCCACTGGTTCCCTCTTTTACTCAGTAAAGCATATGGATTTGGAGGTTTTTTGAGTGTTGTTTATGTGAGGACCAGCTTTGGGGCCAGGAGAGCACCTAGAAGTTCCCTAAGCTTTGGTGCTCTTAGGAGCGCCTCCGATGGCCGCCTTATTTCTTCTTTAAAAACAAGAGAAGGTTTGCAGGAGAAGTGATGTATTTGTAACCCCAGGTCTGCACCCACTGAGGCAGAGCTCAGGTGGGGAGGGCTGGTTGGTGCCAAGGTTCCCTGGCCCCTTGTCTGTGACAGAAAACCCAGGGTGATGCTGCAACCCAGGCAGAGCTGTGTGGGAGCTGTGACAGCAATGCTGGGCTGTCTCCACCCATCACTCCATAAACTGCTGTGATGTTACACAGCCTTTAAGAAAGCTAAATATATGGTTGTAAAAATGACTTTGCAAGTGGCTGCCTGCTGTTGGAGCCCAGAGGCCTGGGAGATTTGAACTTTCTGTGCTTTCTGACATTGGTCCCCAGAAGAGCACCACTTTTAACTTGGGACCTTGGAAAGGGCTTCCAAATTTGAGTAGTGGAGTTAGAGTCATGGATGTGTAGTTAAAATAAAAATGTGTAATTTCACTTGGTAAAAGGTTTTGAATTTGAAGTTTTTAAAATATAGTAATAGGCATGGGACGAGATGAAGATTCTTAGGCAGATTCTTTCTGTCTTCTTTCTTCTTCATGCTTTCAGGTAGTAGTATTTGGTTAGTTAGTGCTGCACTGCAAGTCACAGGTGTTTGGTCATGAAGTCAAAAGTATAAATAATATAGGTGTTAGTTCTTTATTAAACTGTTTAGCTTTAAAAGACCTTGTAACTAGCTAGGTTAATCTCCATCTTGCTCTCCTCTAGCTGGTAGCTAAGTGTTGCAGAACTCTCTGTACTTTAGATAAGATTTAATAAATAACCAAGTCCAAACACGAGAAAATTCATTTCCTTTGTGTTTTTAATCCTAAGTCTGAGTGAAAACAAAAAAAAATAAAGACAAGCCACTACTTAAGTAATGCAGTTAACCCATTACAGCCTGACACTGACCATCTCTCTCACAGGTCAACAGAAGAACCAGGGCAGAAGCAGGACATGGAGTGGGAGGAGGTTAGAGCCAGGAAATCCAGAATTCCAGGGTCTCTGGGCTGCACAGTGTGAGACAAGTTCACAGTTTGCAGGAGGCTCTATCATAAAAATGGAGGTCAAAGACATGTATGTCCTTCCTCAGTGCTGCCTGGGTCCTCAACCCTGCACCTCTGGATACAGAGAGAGTGAGCACATGGCTGGAGGGAGATCTCCATCCTTTCCTTCCCTTGTTGGAGCAGGGGAAGGGTCTGAGGAGCCCTCCCTCTCAGGTGGAAGGAGCACCATAGGTAATGTGTGATGAACTGACCACAGCCCCCATTCTCAGTCCCTCTGCACCACAGGGATGAAAGCAAGTATAGAATTCAGGTGCAAAATCAAGCCTGGAAAGAAGGCAGATGTGGGGGGAAAGTGTTTTTAAGATTTCTCATTACTCTACTCTGAATTGATTCGTAATAAATAAAATAGATACAAATTTCCTCAAATCGAGTCTGTTTTGCTTCGAACATTAATTAGTGGCCAACTCTCTGTCTTTATCTCAACCCAGGAGCTTTTAGTTATAATTTCTGTCCCCTGTACTGCTGAGAGGGGAGTGGTAGAGTGGCTTTGGTGGGCACCTGGCATCCAACTAGGGAAACTCACCACAAGGGCGAATCAAAATTTCTCTGACTTTTCTCTTAAAATCCATTTTTTCCCTTCCAGCTATTTTCATTTGGCCTCAGGCTCTGCTCCACAGCTCTCAACCCTTCTTTACCATCTGAGGCTCTGAACTCCACTTGCATTTACCAGCTCACTGTTATGAGCTATTATTCAGTTAGAAGTTGAAAATTTTAAGCTTGTGACCTTAGAACCATGCAGAGATTCGGTGCCAGGGGTTGGGATCTGTGATTACATGCAAAAATAGAATAAACTACTTGAGTTTAGTTATGGCAGAAATTAGTGGTCTAACAGGTCTAATACACTGTGCATTACTGAGCCTCTTACAGCTTTGCCTCTTCATATGCACATTATCCTGAGGAAATGAGGTGCTTTTATCTAGATTTTACTACTTGAAATGAGGTACTGGAACACTGGGGCAGCATCAGGGATGCCTTTGGGATTTAGACCTGGCTTTACATAAGGCTGCCTGCAGCAGAGTAGGAACCTGAGGTGTGATCTCTAAAATCTTCTGCTAACACAGATGCTGGAACAATCCTATTCCCCACCTGTCTGAGGATTTGTGCCAGCAATAAACATTGAATCAGAATATAATTAGTTTAAAAGTAGAAGAAAAGCAGAGCTCCCAATATCTGAACTACTGATTTATCTTCCTGTGATTCCTCTTCCACAGGCAGCTAAGGCCCACTTAGAGTTATACTGGGCTCCAGCAGCACAGGTAGGGCTGAGCTTTGCACTCCTGACATAACAATTCACAGAGCTTAGTGATGATGAGTGTGAGGCCCTGTAGTGCTGCCTCCATCCTGCTCCCTCCCTCCAGCAGCCACATTCCCTTCCACACCTCTGCAGCTGGACAGAGTGTTTCCACTGCTCTGTATGGTTACAGTCATTTATAAACATTCTTTCTTAATGGAAGATGACACCCCACAGCTTTACATGCAGCCTTTGTACATTTCCCGTGGCAGAAACTCCTATTGCATCAAACCTGTGCAGGGCTTGGTGCAATCACAACCAAATCCATAAAGGCTTTAACAGGCACCAGAGTTTAAAGTACTAATGATGAATCATTACACACTTGTGACCCCCCCATAACAGTCATTATTTTTAATCTAAACCAGCAAAATTCATATCATCCACACATTTTCCAAATGATCTGTGACACCTGCCTCTTTGGCCAGACCTACACCACAATTTTCATGCCAAATCTGAGCCCGTCCACTTCAGGCCTATTTATAAAATCTGACTACAAGCAAATAACTTCAGAAAAAGCAATCTTGGTCTCTTAATTCCTGAGCTGCTCTGCAGTATATATGATTTATAAAATGTGTAATTCATACCTTACCCCACCAGTAGGACTGTGGAATGGGGATGTGGTCCAGACGGGCCCCACGAATCCCAGCTCTTCTGTAAGCCTCGGATGTCAAATCTGGGAAATTTCTGTTCAGGTCCAAGTTCTGAGCTGTCTGCCGTCCAATGACCCATCCATTGTAACCAGCTCCCTATTTTGTCACACAGAAGCCAATTTCAGAATAGATCCCTGCCTCAAAATAGCACTTTGTGGAAATTGATTAATCAAAGGGAAGTTTTAAAAGAAGTAAACTGAAAATGTCTGTACTGTTAAAAAACCCACGCTTATTAATTAATCACATTTTGTCCCCATGAATATTAATGCAATAACTAGCATTCAGGAAGTGTTTCACTCACCAGTGATGTGACTCATGAGAGGAACACAGCAGCCTCTGCTCAGAGCAGCATGCAGAGTGGGTTAGAGGAGAAAAAGAAAATACAGTTGATGGCCCGACACAAGATGAGGCAGAGTGCAATAACCCCAGACTAATACAGCAGACAAAGCTCACCACATAAAAACAGAGAAAGAAAAGTCTAGTTTCACGTTAGTGGTGGTAGAGAAAACAGAGAGGGGGAAATAAGAATGTCAGGTAACAAATAATAGAATCTTAGTTTTCACAGGTCTCCATTAGACATGAATTGATCTCCGAAAACTGCCATCCATTATAAAACTTTGACAGTACAGACAGTATGCACATTTCATTATGCCTTCAGTTTTAAATGGGGGGGACATCATCATATTATTAAACTGCATTTCCTTATAAAATAATGTAAGTCGTTATAGTGAGTCAGGCATTTTGTTCTAGAACTGATAGCAGAGAGTGCTAAGTGGGTGAAAAAGTAACAGTCATTCCCACATCATCACATACAGCCAGCAAAACTGACAAATATGGCTCTGATTTCCTCTTAGCTGTGTTCACATCATCTTTGGAAAGCAATGCACCACCAAAGCTACCTGGGATTCTGGCAGTCAATTATTAGTGTTCTCCCCTTTACATGACACTCCCCTCTGAGTTTACAACAAAACTTTTACCTCTTCTGCAGCCAGTTCATACCCATCAGGATTGAGTGAAGGCAGGAGATGAATTCTGGTGTTGTTAATCAAGGTCTGGATGCGAGGGTTCCCTAGAAGATATTCTGAGCACAGATACTGTGCGAGGTATATCAGCAGCTCCTTCCCCACAACTTCATTTCCGTGCATGTTGCCAATGTACTTAAACTCTGGCTTGACTGTGGAATGTGAAATAATGAGATGCTTCATTTGATTATACATGACTGGCTTCCAAAATCAGACTAACCCAAGTTGCTTACTGATGAGTCAAAGTTTTGTTTACACTAATTTCATGCACACGTTCCTGCAAATAGCACAGCAGTTCTAGGTGAACTTCTCTCCATTAAACACCAGTTCAGCAACAGTTTAAATAGTGTGAAATAAGGTTAAGCCCAAACTATTCGGATTCTAAACCATAAAAGATGATCACTGCTCCGAGCTTTTGCTAGAGTCATCAATTGTGAGCAAAGGATGCTGGAAGCAAAAACATCAAGCCATGGCTGGGAAGGAAGAAAATACAACCCTGGCACCCTGACCTACCTTGGGGGGCCTCAATGCCTTATTTTGTCACAGATCCTAGAAATGACCTGCAGATGTGTAATATATTACCCCTCTATTTGGAAAACAACTAGGGTTATGCATAAAAAGGGGCTTTCAGGCTACATAAACCTGGAATTGGCCCATTAGAAACACATAACTTTGCAATTCCCTGTAGTTATTCTCTCAATTTCCATCCTTCCTTAGAGACTGATGGAAAACAGAAAATAGGAGCACTTTGGAGACACCCTTTCCTGTCTACCCCTTCATCTTTGCCTTTGATCCTGGCCAGCCTTGAGCTCTAAACACTGGAGGGGGCTTGGCACAGAGCTATTATGCCACTTGCTCAGGCTGGCAAAATCTCCAGTCTGGAGCTATTTCTACTCCCTTTCATGCTGTCCTGAGCAGCAAGAAGCAACAGGTTTAGAGAAAAATGCTAGGAAATGTGTTAAACCATCATCTTTTATCATGCCATATCACAGTTTTCATTTAAAAGCCTGATTCATAGGTTATGTACTTTCCAGGCAAATGGAGTACAAGCTTAAAAAGACACCTGCAACTTATTTTCTTTGAAAAAGAGGCAAAGGGTGATAGGCCAGAAAATGTAAAGTAGATCTTTGCTCTGTTAATGACATCTACTGGGATCTGATTAAGTTTAGAGGCACCTCAAAATATCTCTAGACCATGCAAGGCAGCACAGCTGAGAGTAAACAGTGACCAGTCTGTGCTGTCCTCTCTGAGTCCCCTGCAGCACAGCACACAGAGGACACAGCAGCCTGACCTGGGATCATAATCTCAATCAAGTGTTAGGTCAGGGGTAGTCCCATTCTGCCACACTGCTGATGCTGGAGCTCCTCTGGTGAGAAGCAATCTGAGGCTCTCAGAAATGGCCAGAGCAATCCACCACACCTAGACAAGGATAATTTTTGACCTGGGAATTAGTTACTGGAAAACCATACCTAATGCTGCCCTGGAAAGTTATCTACTTTGGGAAGAACTTAAAATAATTAAAAATCTGGCTCTTGCTGTCAGAGTGATGAAACTACAAAATAGAGATTTGTACTGTTCCCCCCTGCAGAAAATTTGTGAGGACTCATATCTTAATGTATATATTAGCATCTATTCAGGGGCTATGATAAAATAAATCCCTGGCATCATCCCCCTGTTACCCTGACAGTTATAGCACTGACATGAATCTCTATTCAGGAGGATTGTTTTCTGTGCTGAATCATCCTTTTCTAGCATCAACGTCCTTCTCTATCTGAGGCCTTCTCGGAAGATTGGTGTATTTTAGGATGTGAAGGACAGTGAGGAAGTGCTAGATGATGGGGGGGCAAGTCAGTAACAGAAAAGTATCCCAAATTTGTATATTGGGCACAAATAAATAACAGTGATATCACTGCAACCAATGATACAAGGAACAGCATTACCAAGCATGCTCATGCACAGAGCTCATAACAGTAAGAAATTGCTGCTGGGTTGGAATTTCTGCAAGGAATCATCAACTATCACTGTAACTCAGGAATACAAGGGACAAGAAATGTTTTGGAGTCCATGCTTTTTACAGTTTAAGTGGTGGTAAAGTGGTAAAAGGGCCTGTTTTCTCTTGGATAATCTGGTCTCCTCATCAGCACTGTGTAACTCACGCAGTTCATGGTGTCCAGGCTTGGTTGAAAACTCAATCACAAAAAGATCCTTCCCTTCAAAACTGCGACCTATGCTGTAAGTTGTTGCAATGTGGGAGCACTTAGAAGCAGTCTTCTTCAGCGTGCTCACCATTTGGGAATAGGAATGGTGTTTGAACTGAATAAAAGTTGCTGGCAAGTCTGAAGGCAAATCTTCCTCAGCATCTACTTCCCCTGCAAAGGAAAATCATAACAGCGTATAAAACCATAGTGCTCAGTACACTGTATGAAAACCTGCACTTTTTTTCAAATTATCTTTATAAGTAGAAGAATTACAGAAAATAAAGCTGCAATCAAAACCTTAAATGTATGTGGTACATCCCACACTTTATTGTGGCATGTTTTGTTTGCAAAATCCTACTAATGCATATACACACTGACAAATATTTGTGCAATTTCCAGTTAAATTTGACTCTTGGCATACTAGCTCATTTCAGTAACAAATTGCACAGATTTTTCCCTTTAAATTGGGTGAATCGTAGTTTTTTATGAGATTAATCTGTCCTCAGCTTTCTGTATCTTCTCCATCCAAGCAAAAATCTGTGACAATCATTAATGAGAATATTTTAATGAGCTGTTAAGCTTGACAGGCAGTCACAGATTTATAAGTGTACAAAAGTTTCAGTTTTTAAATAAAATATTTCAAATACATAGACAGCTATCATACAGGACAAGGCTTATCTAAATACATCCAAATACCTTGCTCTGAGCTGCCTGTCTTGATGCTCTTTTTAAATGAGGGAGAGAAATAGATAATTCTTGAGCACAGCTCAATCAAGTCTTTAAAACAGGCGGAACAAAATTAATGACACGTTACAGGGCTCTACAAAGACAACAGGCTGAGATGACAAGGGAAGAGGTTTTGTGCCATGGATAAGCTGAGCTGGGTGAGATGAGAGCCTCCCTGTGCAGACAGGGTGTGCCAGCAGAGCCTCCTCCCTCCTCACCTCGCAGCTTCGCCAGCGGGTCGAAGCACCCCTCCTCCTCCCCTGCAAAGAACCGGTCACAGTCTAAGAAGTAGGGCCAGGCCATGTCTATTGCATCAAAGGCAGGGAGGCAGGTTTTTTTGAGGTTTTCACAGACGTGCCTGCAGGGCTTTATGGCTTTGTCCTTCTCACACTGCGGGGCCAGCACTGAGCAGCCCAGGAGCCTGAGGTCGGGGTTGCATTCCCCCTGGAGCAGGTTGTGCAGCACGCTGATGAGCAGGTACTCAGAGCTGTACTCAATCACCTCTCGGGACTTCTGATCCAGAAAATTAGGATACACCATTTGAGTGTAGGCAACATCAGTACAGGAACTCAGGGCAATATCCACGCATTTTGCTATGAGAAGGAGATGAACATAGCAAAAATAACTTTCTTCACTGATATTCTGAATAGACAAAAAGAACATAACAAATACCATGTCCAATGAACTTACTTCTTTAGTTCTCAGGTAGGCTGGAAACAGTCTACAAACTGAATTGCATGTTTAAAACCACTTATAGAAAGATGATGAGAAGCATTCTTGGTTCTGGGGATATAATTTGAGTTTAGGAATTTGACCAGAGAATTGCTAAGAGAAAGGTGGGAACTTGCTGAGTTTTTCTCAGATACCTGAATAAAAGTGGATTTGGGATATCACTTTCTCCCCTGTCCTTGAGTTGTCATACGGATTCCCTGAGTAGGTGTGAGATCCTACAGGTTTTTTTCTTTAGTGGGGAATGTACTGCTAAGTTATCTCTTTTCTCTGCTTGGCCCCACAAGATTTGTAGAGTTTATTATCTCTGAAACTACAGAGCCTACATGAAGTTTGATTTAAATTGCCCAAAGAGATGAAAAGTCATTCTGGTGCTTAACTCACAGGCGAGCAGACCCATAATATGATTACAGGTATATTCTCATAAACCCAGTACATTTTAAGAAATCAGGCTAGGAGCTCTAAAAAAGGATAAGTGTTGGTAACACCTTCAACACACTTAGAAGTGAAAAAGAGTAATAAAAAGACATTTCTTCATAAAGTTCCTGGCTGTTATAGTAGTGGGTCTACATTTGAGTGTCCTTTTGGTAATGACTCTGGTAACAAATACTCTTGTCACAGCAGCAAAATACTACACTGTGTGAAAAAGTACATTTCTCTTGTAAGAAAACCCACTGTCGCATCAACATGAGTATACTTGTCAGGAAATCATGAAGAAATACTTATGGTTTTGAGGTTCTCCAAGAACAGCAAAGAAAGACACTTCATACCTTTCTGTACAGTTTGGCATTGTCCTGTAAATAAAGAGCAAAAGAGAAATCATTACAGGGTGGGCATACATGGTTCTTCATTCATGTTAGGAATTGGCTGATCTGGTATCTGCTGCAGCTCTGTTCCTGAGGTCCAGCCATACCAGGAACAAACACATATCCCAGCAGGCATTTATTAGAGAATCACAGAATAGGCTGAGTTGAGTTGACCTCATTCACCCTCATCCACGCACAGTTAGGTGCCTAGGAAATTTCACTAATCAAAACCTAGATCTTTTTCAATCTGGTTATATGAGTCCTTCTGTCCATATTAAGGTGTTTTATCAATCTCCCCTAAAACATCCTTTTGTCCAATGTAATGCTGTGGATACCTTTCCTGTAAAGCAATTCAGCCTTTAGTAGTTATGAAGGGACTTTATTTTTCCTCATCATACTTAATCATACCTCTAGCAGTTGTGTTTTATCACACTTTTAATAATAGCTTAAAACTAATTCTTTCCCTCCCCAACTACTCTCACAGGAAAGCTTTATCAAAAGATCACTCTTATAATGGCTATAAATTGTCTTTTAATTTCCTATTTAAAAGTATTTGTGGCCATTTTATATCCATTGTTTTTGTGTCAGCATTGTCCTTTAGATTAAGTATCTCTCTGCATTCCCTGGTGCATTCCTTCACACTGTGCTTGCAAAGATCTCCTCTGCTTTCTGTTCACTAGGTCAAATAAATGATGCTCTCTTGATTTTGAAGGAACATGGTTTGATGATCCAGGAAATGTTTCCTGTAGCCAATGATTCTATATTGTCCTTCTCCAATACAACTAAAGAAATATATTTCTGCCAAGGTATTGGAGTTGGTTGCACCAATGCCTTATAAGAGCTAAATCATTCTGTGTAAACCTGAACACCACCAGGTTCACTTCTCCTGTGATGTAGTGGAGATCTGTTCTGCTGCTATTTCTTCCTACTCTCACTGGGGAGACAGGCATCCAGCTTCTTGCTCAGTAAATTGGGCATTTGTCCTCACAAGACCAAATTCATTGTGTTTTCTTTTTTTCCTGCTAAAGAGAGTTTAAACTTCTGCTCCTGGCTTATTTGCTTAAATGTAATCATCTGCATATGTGTTGCTATTGAGTTGATCATTCTTTAGCCAAAATAAAGTCCTTGTAATGAGAACCAAGTTAACCCTGGGATTTTATCTTGGAGGGAGACATTTAATTGGAAATTAGTCTGGTTCTATATTATGGATTGTAATTGAGCCACGTTACCTCATAAAATAAATGGGGCATCAGAACAATAGAAACAGTCCATCCCCAACACCAACAAGTACTGTTAAGCAGGAAGCTAGAAAAAATGATACCCACACAGACTCCTTTCCTGGCTCAGTACATTATGATAATTGCATTAAATAATACCTGGTTCATCAACAGTGCCTTCCATTATAGGAGTTCAATGTTTCCCCTAGCTAGGCACAATCCCCTCAGTGAGTTAGTTATTAAGGTCAAGAGATTTCTAAAACAACTTAATCTCAGCCATATACTGCATGCAGTGTTACATCTGGGGATAATCAAAGAATAGCATTCTGTACAATGCTAGCTAGCTGTGAGAGAGAAATAAATGATCTCTTGTTAGCAAGAGCTCCAGCAATTAATCCTGCTGATAAAATTGGATGTCACTGCCCTCTGAATCTGGATAGTCTTATATACTAACATCATCACATCCACATTTGAGAGACCTTGGACATGAGTCTAGAGTCAGCCAAATGTTCTTTACAGAGGGGAAAATGCAGTGTGGAGAGGACTGGCTTGAGTTTAGTCACGTCCAATGCAGAGAGTGACACTATCTCTGTTTATCCCCAGGGTAAAATTAGCAATGAATCCCCTTTGTTATCTTGAGGGGTGGATGAGAAATACTTGGCACATTTTTTCCCCTCTCCTGAGCAGAAAATTAATGTATTGTAGCTATTATTTTAGAGTAGAGGGTTGTATGTGCTGAGCACAGTTCTTCATGGGGCATTTGGGGAGTATGAATGGTCTTTCTACAACTGCTCACATTTCCTCAAAGATAGGAGGCATTTCCCCTTCTGCTGGCTCCAGGACCAAGCTACAAATGTCCTTTTAGTCTATCTCTCTGACATGCAATGATCAAATAATGAAACTGAGGCACACACAGTCTCCCCAACCACTTCTGCTGTGCAGGAGTCACTTGGAGATGTGGCACAGGGCTGTTCTCAGTGGCATCTCAGAATTCTGCTTATTCAGCTGGAACAAGCAGAGGAAACCAAAGGGAAATGCAGCAGGCAGGGTATGGACGTGGTGCTGCTTCTCCCTGCTCCAGACTTGCTGTGTTTAACAGATGCCTCCTTCTGCCCAGCTGGCCAGGAGGAGAGGCATGGGGAAGCAATGGAGAGCTAATGGAAGAGATGTGAAATTCCACTGATATGCTGTCCCAGGGTTCACCTGAGGACTGGCTCCTTTTGTGAGCAGGAGGAGATGTTAGCACAGGAGAGGGAAAGACAGCTCTGGTTTCAGACTATGCTACATGCCATCCACACTTTGATACTTTTACCATATTTATGTAGGGAGAGGAAATCTATTAAGCAACACAGCTATTGCTCATTAACAAAGATGCTGTCTGAAGAGGATAAATCTATTTTTTAAATGAGAAACCAAAACCAGATAAATCTTTTCCATGGCAACTGAAGTTATTCATCTCAGTATGTGATAAACAGGGGTGATTCTGCAACACCCCTGCTTAGTGGATAAGCTTTTCCACTACTCGTGATCCAGGGTACTCCTTACAAACTCAAAGCTACCAAGACTCATTCACTGATTAACAAAAATGGCTGCTTGTTGCTGGGTCCTAAACATGGATCTAAACCTAAATATAGATTTAAGCTAAAGTTAGATTTAAGCCTCACATTTTTGCAGCATACCCTGGCATTTTCTCTCTGTCTCTCCTTACTAGAGACATCCATGAAACTTCTTCTGGCCACCTTTCCCCTTCATACAAGCTGCAGTATGACCCATATATCTGCCACAGCTCTGTTTATAAACACCCAGGACTGAAACAGCTTGGAATTTCAGGTTTTCAGAGTCAATATATATAAAATAAAGAGAGAAAAGGTCTGGTTTATTCCAAACCTTGCTTTATAGCCAGCTGTAAACGTGTATGTGTGCTGATGTGGTGTTTTGACTTTTCCAATGCTTCCTAACGCCAATGCTTACATATGTTTTGGAGGGTGCAGCTCTGCAAGGGCCAAGGATAATTCAGCAGGATGTGTGCTTATATAAATAAGTGTGGATACATGCAGCTGGGCCAGCAGCAGGCAGCTCTCCAAGGCCAGCTCCCAGGCTGCAGCCATACTGTCTGTTCCTGCAACCTTGCATCCACCAGCCTGGGTCTCTGCACATGGAAATCACCACAAAATCCCCATCCCCGCCCATGATAGCTCCTTTTCTCTAAGCTCTGGCAATGCCAGGAGAGATCAGCCCCTCCCTTCCTCATTTTCATAAGAAAAATGACATATACAAAGAGTCTCTCAGGTCTCCCAATTCACTTGGCAGGCTTCAATAGCTGCTTCTTCTGTGCTTGTAAGAGCCTAAAATTTTTCAGGTTTTTGTGCAAAGGCTTCCCTGAGCTCAAAGGAAGACAGTCACCTCCTCTCAAAGTCCCATCCACCAACAGGTTGCTACAGAGAGATCTTTTTCTTCCTGACCCAGAACAGCCTCTTCAATTTTTTATGTTTGTTTTTGTACTCTAACTATTCCACCAGAGCTACAAAAGTCCTTTCAGTAGTGCAGCTTCTATTTAAGATTATGGGTAAAATAACTTATTGAAGAGGAGAAAAGCCATTTCAAGCTTTCTGAGCTCTCTCTATAAAATGTGCTCCTGGTTTTAATTTGCAAAGGCAAGCTTGAAAATCTACAATGCAGCACATACATATTTTACTGCCAAGCTTACATTTTTTCCCCTTGATGATTCAGCACCAAAGGAAGCAAGCTGCTGTGATTAACCCTAACCCAGACAACAGAGCTCAAGAGCTACTTCTGGTACCATGGACTGGCCAGTTGCCTTTTCAAGAGCAAAGCCAACAGAAAACTCATGTGAATGATGATCTGGAATAAGCCCTAGGGCAAGTCTTCAATCTGAAATATCTAAATCATTTAGTGAGGCAGATTGGTAAGGGGTGTGCTGGTCAGTACAGATCAAAATAGATGAGATAATTTATATTGTAACAACCAGCATACTCCCTCCAAGATTTCTGGGCTTCTTACAACACTTTTTTTAAACTAGAAGAACATATGTATTCATTTTAGTCTGTTTATAGTCAAAGCCTCCACTTTTCCAAACAAAGCATTTAATTTCCTTATCACATTACAATTACTCTCCTGGCTGTTCTATGTGGTTCATCAGGTTGGACTTTCAGCGATACCCTGCTCTCCTCACTAAAGAGTCAAAACTTAGTATCAGTAGCAAGATACAAACACTGCTGAGCTGTGTTGTTTTGCAAAACACTGGAATGGCACCTTCAAATGGCAAAGCACAGCCTGCTTCCAGAGCCAGCTCCCAGCTCCAGCAGAAGGACAAGGGCAGGACAAGATCCATTATATGACACTAAATGGATCAGAATCATCTCAGGAGGGTGTGGGAGGAGTGGGGATGTAAGGGGTAGAGTGGCAGGGTAATGAGAGAGCTGAGTAGCTGGGGCAGGGGGAGAATGGTTGGGCAGAAAGCAGAAGAGAAAGCAGCTACACACCCAAGGCATACATGCAGGAGCAGAAGTGGAGAAGATTCCCAGCCACAGAGAAGAAACTCCAGGAAAACTGGAGTAGAGAAGAGTGCTTGCAAAAAGCAGCCACGTGGTTAACTCAATTTTCTGGATAGATCAAAGATTTTGTGAGTAGAATAGAACTGAATAGATGTTATTAACCCTCCAGCAATTGCAGTAACTGCCTGGGGGAGGGATGTGTTTGCAGCAGGCAGGAGCAGTGCCCAAGAGCTCTGTGCAGCCCTCCTTTAACCCTGCTCCCTCATTTGGAGAAGCCTGAAAGCACCTGAAAGAGATTAATGCCTCATCTGCCTTTATTTTGCAGAGCAAGATCACAGCAGGAAGATTCAAGCCAGTGTTCACTGCCAATCACCCTTCTTTCTAACCCACCTGCTGCCTGGCATTTGGTTAAACGTCCATTTTTATTTTATTACTGAAGGTGTTCCCAGAGCAATGACACTGCAATCAGCTCTTTTGGGATTATTTCTCTCCCAGGACTGCTCTGGAGCCAGTGAGAAGGTGTTGAAGCTTTTCCATGGATGATGTAAGGTCTCAACCTGCAGACCACAGGTCAAAATCTGTGCAGGTGCACACCAATACCTGTTACATGGCAAGGGCACAAAGACAGCCTTAGTGGGCACCAGTAATCCTCCCTTGTTTCTAGTTGTTCAGATGCAACTGAAACACGTCTGCAGTTGTAGAGAGCTGTAAAAGAACTGATCAAGAGGATTTCTGTCTGTCTGTCTGTCCCCACCACTGCCTGGGTTCCTCTAGTGACTCTGGGGTCATCCAGCTGTGTCTCTGGCTGGTAAATGCTGCTTCAAGGAGTCTTTCAGGAGTTGAAAATCCTGAATATAAACATGATTCCCTAAACAAAAACTACTAAGTGCATTTTTCTGGCCTCAGTTAAGATCTTTTCCAAGTTGCAAAAATTGGGAAAAATTTCCTATTGGGAAAACAAAATGCAACAAAGATGGTAACAACAAGTGGGCCAGCAGTTCCCAAATTGGCTGAAGTCTTAGTGAGCTGCATGTGTGACAGGGCTGGTGCTGAGCAAGCACCTCCTGTGCACCAGGATGATCTGGAGACATGGACATCATCTCTCAGGGTCTGGTCAGTGAAGAAGGAGGAAATAAGTTTAGATCTGGGGGATGATGACATTAAACAACAGCTGGGGTAAGAAGGTGGAATAGGATCAGGAAATCTCTACAACTACCATCTAAAGGATCAATTTTTTTTGTCAGGTTGCCTGGCAAAGGATGAAAACACTTATTAATCAGGTATTCTAGATCTGTGATGTCCCCATAGCTTTACTCTGTGACCATACACTCTTTACAGCTCAGTTCCCATGGTTTAAGGATGTAGTACTCTCCAAGTGCTTTGGCCAACAACCTACCAGTTGCTTTCCTTTAAGCAAGCCCAACTCTGTTGAATGCCATGGGACAGAGGATCATGTCTGAAAAATTGAGGGTTTTATCTTTTCTGCTGCAATATTTCCAAAACATTTGCCAAAACATCATCCCATCCTCTTCAAATAGTGCATCCATCCCCCTACATCAGCTCTGTCTTTTCTTTAGTTTAGATGTATGAGGACTATTATAATTAACATCACATCTGATTCTTCTGTAAGCAGAGTTTTAATCAAATGTGGTACTTTCATGTTACAAAAGATTGACAGTTAATTTAACAACCTTGACTTAAATCTGTGCCTTAATCTCATATTGTCTCCTAGATAACTGTATCCTATTATAACCCTAAGAATTGGGTGTCAATTATTTCAGTGGAGTTACAACAGTATAAATTAAGGGACTGAAATTTCAGTTTTATTTCTGAAGTGGACAACACAACCCCAAGTCCCTCAACTCCACTGATCTATGACAGCTGCATCCAACTGGGAGGGTGATTCTGCCCTAACAAGATTCAGCAGTCATAAAATCCCTGGGTCACAAAAGCCCAGCAAAGAGACCAGGACATGGCCCAGGAGCCTCAAACACCAAGCTCACACCACGATAGGTGACTCCTCCATGCTTAGCCCTGCATCAGGCAGTAACACATGGCATTTATCCAGCACTTGGCCCAGGCTTCAGGAGGGCTTGGCTCTCACACAGCATCAGCAGCCCAAAGGGGACCAGGGTAGCTGTCAGCCAGCAGCATCCTCAAACACTGTGACTGTGTGAAGGGAGAGGTAGTGCCTAGAGTTGTTATAGGGGATCAACCATTAGTGTTATTAAGTCTTGCTAAAAGCCTAGCTGTGACTAAGAGCAGCAGGGCTTTGTTCAAGTTTTGTCTTCTATGTATTTACACCCCCACACTTTAAAGATGTCTGTACAAGGATTCTGAAGAAAACTTTGCCTTCAGATTAAAATCATGCATAAATCATTTCAGTGGTATAAGGAGATACCTGTGTATTTTATTTTCAATATAAACTTACTTTCCCTACATGTGTCGGTTTCTAATCCCATTTCCCATGTTAAAAGGAGATGAAGCCCAGTGTTGCTAAAATAATAATTGTGTAGAAATCCTTGAGCCACTGGCAGGAATTCAGCAGAGCTCACATGATTCAGTGGTGACAACTGACTTCATAAAGAGCAGGAATTTCTCATCTCATGAGTGAGTGTGATGTAGTTCTGCATTTTATTGTTTTGACACAACTTGGACACATCCATCTCAGGTCCAGCCAGTGAGATTCCTGCAGCCTGGGCTTTCCCACATGTGGCAGCACAGTCCTGTGGTCATGCTCCACATCAGCAGCCACCAGTGCCAGCCACTGTGGGATGAAGGACCACCCCATTGGGGAAGGGAGAAGACCCCAGCCCACTGCCAGGTCACTCAGTGCAATCTCAGGCTCTGCCTCTGTGTGTGTGCACAGGTTTCACCATGAAACCAGCAAGACATACATCCACAGCAGCTGAACGAATTTGCTCAGATCTCATGGAGCTTGGGCCATTGTGGAGGTCATGGGAGGAAATACCTTTTCCCCTTTTTTTGTCTTTTACTTAGTAAAAACTGTGGCACATTGTGGAGTTTGGAGCTGCAGAGAAGAAGAGGGGAAAGGTATAACATCTCTATGTGAACATGCTTTTTCTGTCAGTCTGACAATAAGTCTTGAGTACTCAATGATGGAGCCTGTGCCAAAAAATCTGTTCTGGGCTCCAGAATAAATACTGTAATTATCCCCTGCCTCCTGCCCTGGTGGTTCCTTACTCCTCATCTCTCCTCCTTGTACCTCTCATCTCCAGTGGCTAAGGTCAGAGATCCTCAGGATGAAACAATGTCTGTTTGAGGAGAAAGCCAAAATGATGGAAACAGCAAGGTTCTTGGAAGAGGAGGAGACCCACAAGCGACAGATGTGCCCAGCAGCACTCTGGCTGCTCTCCTGCCTCCATGGCTTCAGGTTAAACAGTTCCACTCCCCTGCACTCCTGCCTTCTCTACAACTGCCTGAAGAGGGGTTGTCGTGAGAAAGGAGGGGTCGGTCTCTTCTTCCAGGTAACAAGTAAAAGGATGAGAGGAAACAGCCTCAGGTTGGTCTAGAGGAGGTTTAGGTTGGGTATTAGGGAAGATTTCTTCACAGAAAGGTTGTCAGTCTTTGGAACAGGCTGCCCAGGGAACTGGTTGAGTCACCATCCCTGGAAGCATTTAAAAGATGTGCAGACGTGCAGCCTAGGGACCTGCTTTGGTGCTGAGCCCGGCGGTGCTGGGTCCAGGGTTGAACTGGAAAATCATCGCAGTCATTTCCAACTGCAGCAATTCCACGGATCTGCCATCGGACAGGCTGTGCCACCTGCCCGAGCCATCCTTCCAGAGCGGGGGCACGGATCGGGAGGGTGGGGCACGGATCGGGAGGGTGGCAAAAGGTTGGGACAGGGATCAGGAGGGTGGCACAAGGCTGGGCAGGGATCGGGAGGATGGCACAAGGCTGGGCAGGGATCGGGAGGGTGGCACAAGGCTGGACAGGGATTGGGAGGGTGGCACAAGGCTGGACAGGGAT
>WBND01001435.1:37327-51529 GCA_013398595.1 Tychaedon coryphoeus
AAAAAAAAAAAAAAAAAAAAAAAAGGCTACCATCATAATAGCCTAAAGGACTACATCAAGAAAAGAAGGGTCTGAATAGCCTGCCTTTTAGCTGACATGAGAAACCAGAGGGCAGGTAGAAACTTTACAAGCTGGTGAAGGTGGAGGAAGCATGGGAATTGACTGAGCTTCCAGCAGTAGATAAGGGAAGACAGGCTGGCAGAGATGCAAAGAGCAAATGCTGTTCATGTCTCTGTTCAGCTCTAAGGCCAGAGATTAAAATAATTGAGTAGGAGGTTATTTTTGAATAAGAACAAACAGGGAGTTTAAGACGGAACACACCCTGGGTTTGAATTGCTTTTCAGAGCCACTGTCACTGTGTTCCTCTGGGTCTGGAAAAAAGGAGGTTACAAATGCCACATTGGGTTGGCTGGAGTGATTGTAGATGCTCAGCAAGCCCCAGGTACCCACCAGAGAGAGGACAGCAGGAGTGTGCACAGCAGCCTGAGCAAGCCCAGGGAGAAAAGGGCTCAGAGGTGTAAGTGACTGTCAGAGCACTGCAGTGCAGGCTCCTCCATAGCCACATCATCTGCATTTTCAGTCTGCTTGACATCCTTTTTGTCATTTTTAGAAAAACATACACCTTAGATTACATTTCCATTCAGTGCTGTTAAGGTGGTTCTCTAGGGTATACAATCATCAAACTTTTTGATTTTTATTTGATGTGCTTCATTCAGCGAACAGGCTTCATAGCTGAGGTGGTCTTATGTGGACACTGCTGAAGGCTTGTGGAAAAATCCAACCTGGATTTTTCCCAGGCTGTTGGCTTTCTCAGCTCCAGCTCAGACCTTTCCCAAGCTGGGGATTTTTCTCAGAGACAAACAAGAGAAGGAAGAGAGAACAGTACAGATAAACACCTGGTGTTGACTGCCGAGCCGTGT
Source organism: Tychaedon coryphoeus (assembly GCA_013398595.1). NCBI lineage: Eukaryota > Metazoa > Chordata > Aves > Passeriformes > Muscicapidae > Tychaedon > Tychaedon coryphoeus. The sequence goes on from WBND01001435.1 coordinate 38,248, forward strand.
GAGTGTCTCGTCATGTTTTGCAGAAAGCATGTTTTCAAAGAGGTGTTGCCTTCTTGGACCAATGAGTCTTTTCTACTTTGTTTTGCACTATCTCTCTTGCCATGGCTTTTCAATAAATCACTTCTTCTAGCTTAGAAGAAGTCAGGTGTGTGTGTTGCTGCATTATTCGCCATTTCTAATCAGATAGCGACCGTCTTACATGGCTTTCTCAAAAGACTTCTGCAAATTGAGACCTGAAGTCTACTGATGAAAACTTTCAAGTAAAATCTTGGCTTACCTCCACTGGACCTCAGTAAAGTCAGGATCTTCCCCCGGACTTATTTTCTGATTCAAGAATCCCACAAAAAAAATGAGTGGATTGTAATACAGATGGGATATAAACAGCCCTCAGAAAAGAGGCAGAGGCATCATCCCTCCTTTGTGATAAATGCCCTACCCACTGAACTTCACCATCCTGTACATGGAGTCTGCTTTCTCTCATGCATAGCATCTCAAATTTCTACCAAAATACCAGCCTGGCCAAAGTGGTGTTGTCCAAGAAGAGATCCCAGCCTGAGCTGTCACACCCAGAGAAGAACACTGAAGCTCCATCTAGAAAAGCTCAAAAGGGAGCTGTAACTTCAACACATGCAGCTGTGTTTTATGAGCAAGGGGTGTCTACCACTCCTTTTTTTTGCATGGTGCTGGTTCAGCAAGTTCCTCAGGATGAGACAAGGAGGAGCATCCTAATCTTGTATCCTAAATATCTTTCTTCCAAAAATTCAGCTCCTCTGTCAATTCTAATGTATGCTTAACCACTATGAGAAGCACATTTTTAAATGCCTGAGAAACTATGAGCAAAATATCAACAGACAGATTCAGGATGACCTTGTTTGTCTTCAATTCCTAGGTATCCCCTAAACCACATTTCATATATTTTGATCTTTTCTTGGCAGTGTGGTCTTTCATCTGTTTGTGCCTCAGGTGTCCTGAGAACAGCAGTTCTAATACTTATCTGGCTTCCAGCAAGGCATTAAGAATAAAAGGATAATGAAGTATTCAGGCTACTGTGCTAGAAGCCCAAAAGATATTTTAAATGCCTAAAGCAGGCTTCATTAACAATGATAACAATAAGGGTCTGATTAGCTGAAAAGATAGATTTCAAGCTGAAAGCCAATCTGAGCTAAGAACTGCAAGGAGTGATCAGCAGCCTTTTGCAACACAAAGGTCACATGTCACTAATCCAAATTTTGTTTTCCCATGATAAAACACAAATATGAAACATAAGATCTAAAACATGTTTCAATATTTCCATGAAGGCACACAAACCACACAAACCCGATCTCCAGTCCATGCTGTGGAGCAAGGGCACTGAGCAATTTATTGGGTTTCAGAAAACATTCTGAAAATGTGCATCAGGGCTGCCAGCTGCAAGCAAAGAGAACAGAGAGGTTGGATATGTAAGGACAGGAATTATAAAAGTGGAAAGGAGGTGGTAATGAGTCTGCCACTTACGGTCAGGTTTCACTGAAGTACGGTTTGAATGTTATGCCTTGCTTGGAAAAAAAAATCGAATTGGGAAAGTGGGCTAAGTAAAACTTAGCATTCTAGTTTTAGGCATGAGGAGTTTTCTTGGAAAGTGTTTGAAGAATTCAATCCATTTGGTAAAGGAAAGGAAACTTGGAAACTTAAAAGATATGTTGCATAGTTTGCTCCAAATTTGCTGGATACTAACCTGTACATGACACAGCAGGATGCAGTGACATGGATGAAACATGCACCACAAAATATAGTTTCTGTCCCAAAGGAGATGTTTTTGGGTATTTTTAGCATCTTTACTATCTGCAGTGGACTGCTCAACAATTTGCACTCTTGTGATAATGGATTGGACACTGAAATGAAGGTGCTTCACTTATAGTTTATAATGTTTTAAGGCATCTAGTTTAAAAGTGATGTCAGTGGACTGGAATAATCTGTAGTTCCCAACACTTAAAACTACCACTAAAACCATATGGGCCCTATGACATCTAACATACCTGCTTTGCAATATGTTTCATTTGCATAGAGAATGTATGAGAAGCCTGGCTGGGAGCAGCTCGTGGTTCATGCATTGCTCACTTACAGAAAAGAGCAGAAGCACCAAGTTTGCATCATGCACCCTCCTGTCCTGGCAAGGAAAATCTGACATTAAAGGGAGAAGAATCAGAGATATGCAGAAATGGGACCAGTCATTTGGCGTGTTTCCTACTCATAAACCTCAGGGAAAAGCAGCTCCAGCTCAGAGAAGGAGCTGGCTGCATATATTGTGCCAGGTGACATTTTTCTCCCCCAGGCTTCTGGTACTGAAAGATACTCATATATTTACAACCTTTCTTAAGGTCATCTCTGCTGTGTCTCCAGCTGAGCCATTAAATATTAATTGGACTACTTTCCAAAAATAAAAAAGCAAAACCTCTAATTTACTTGTGTAATTAACACCTCCCACAAGCCAGGTGTCCTCTTGAGCCAGACTGAGCAAGCCATTTGTTCTTCACAATACTGAAATATGCTATGTGCTTTTGAGACAGACACACAGTTGCTTGTTCATTCTGTGTGCAGAAGTGCACATAATTATTTGGGGGAAAAAAAAGCACCTCAAATTCAACAGAAAATATGCCCTCTTGGTGATGTAGTCAAACCTTCCCACTCACACTAAATAGTTCTCTTCAGTTTGTGTTTTGTGTTTGATTTTTTTTTTAAGCATTCCACATAGAGGGGCTTGTGTAACTTGTTATAGGTTTGGTTTTTTGGTTTTTTTTTCAGTAAGGCTCAGTGCTGCTAAATTTAACAAAGAGCTCAGATTTTAATGTGTAGTTGGAAAGAGCATGATCAGTCTCTGATCATATCCAAGCACTTGTATTAAGAAACTTAGATTGTCACTTAAAATCATAAAGCCATTAAAGTTGGAAATTACTTTTGAGGTCACAGACTCCAGCTGTAAACATATTTAACCATGTAACAAGCCTAACCTTGCAATTAGCTCTGAAATTAAGGTTCAACACCAGCATTATTCATGTTAAGACAGAGTAAATATGTATTCAGTAATCTCTGAGCTGCACAGATTATTTGCAGAAGTTTATTAGATGCTCATTTACCCAGGTGAATAACACGCCTGCTCTTCAGTGAGGCTAAGGAATTTGTGGAGAGAAAATTCACAGAATTCGAGGTCCTCAGTGCTCAGCTGCCATCTAAGCTCAGAGACACCAGAGTTCTCATCCAAGAAAACTAGTTTTGTAGTGAAGCACATCCATCCTGTCAGGATTTAGAAGGCTGGAAGCCAGCTCATACCTAAACCTTTTGGGAATCTGTAGTCTAAGCAGTACTTTGACTTTGTTTCCTCAGAAACTCAGTCTGTCAGTCTCAGAGCCTACCCGGAAAAAAAAAAAATTAAAAAAACTTTATTTTCTTCTTGAAGAGGTGACCTCCTTTTTCATAAACGAATATCAGAGCACTCATCTATGAAATGAGGCACACAGACTCAATTTCTTCCTCTGAAAAGGCAGATTCAAAATGCCATCCTGGATCTCACCTGAAAATATCCAAATCATCAGACTTGGAAATATTTTGGTGAATGTGCATTAAAAATTAAAGTTTAATGTCTCCTCAGTTGCACAGACTAATTGAAGGTTTGTTGTGCTGCAGAGTTTATACCCTGACTACCATTAGGTGAAGGAGATGCAGTTCTCAGCTCCAGTCTCTGCAAACAAAATACAAGCTTGGAGAAGGGGAGAGAACTTTGCGAATTTGAATTGCAACCAGGAGCTGAAAAACCACACCCAGGAATTTTTGGGGGGCCTACTGCTCTGAGAAAATGTCTCATGCACACTCTTTTAAGAACTTGCCATCCTTTCCCCTGAGCAGCCACAGGTGTGTGACAGCACCTCCTGCTGAGGAGATGGGAGTTTCAGGCAGTTCCTGCTGACCCCTGTGGCATTCACACCTCCACAGCTCACCTTCTGAGTATCTGTCAGTCTCTTGTCTCCTACTGTCTCCTAGCAAAGGCACCCCATGCCCTTGGGCAGGAAATGCAGATGGAGTTTCCCAGAGCACTACCTTTGAGTTGGCAGTAGTGAGTCAATGGCAAGAGGCCGCTTTGGATACCACTCTTCAGCTTTGTTGGAAATCCTCTGATCCAAACTAAACCCTGCTGTCAGGACTGTGCACCCCCTGTTTTATCTAAAGTGTCTATACATCAGTAAGAGAGAGCCCCCAACCTCTGGTGAATGTTCCCATCATGTAAGATATTTATAGCACTAAATCCTTGGATACTTTCTGTGGCATTCCAGAACAATGGGGGCAGAGTGTGGTTTCCCCCTAGCTCCTCCTATCCCTGAATAACCCACAGCATGGTGAATGAAGCACAAACCTGATGAGCTCTGCCTATGTCAGGAAGCCAAGGGAAGGAAAGCGAGACCTCTCACTGAATGATTCCTGCTTTGTTAAAAAGGTAGAGCAAGACCTTCTCTGGTGGGGAGTGGGTGGTGAGAAGAAGAGATAAAGGAAAAATTTACCTGAATACTGAGCAGGAGAAGATGCTTTTTGGTAATGCTAAACAAGGCAGTTAAGCTTAATTGCAGATCAGGGCTGAGCACTACAGCTCTCCTTGCCCTTCCTTAGTTTCTGGCAGCACTGTAGATCTTGGCTTCCTGATTCCATGTGGAAATGAAATCTAAAAAATATTCTGCAACACCTAGTGCAGGCCCAAATATATATATATTTCTTTCCCATCTAGACCTGAGCACCTCCAAAAATATTCAGTGCTTAGTGAGGTTTAGGGTTATTGTAGAGGGTACACCCTCAACTGGCATATGTAAGTGTCATTAATTAACCTAATAGCAGAGGTAGCATTTAACTAGGTTATGTTTTATACCATTAAAATATGGCTTATAGCTTATTATTTTTAGAAGTTTGTTACTGTAATAGCTTTAAAGTTTACTTTTTTTTCTCCTCTACCATTTTCTCTAGTAATAACACTTTATTTTGTTTGTATGTCTTGAAGGTGACAATTTAATACCTTTAACTGTATGTAACATATTCCTTTCCCAAAGTGAGGACCATTTTGTTTAGGAAATCAAGGGTAAACTAACAACTTTAGGTATCATTAAGCTCATGTTTATTCATGGACAGCTACTGTAGGCTATTAAAACTTTTTGGCACAAAACTGACTTAAAAATTACTGAAAATTTAGCATCCCTCCCACTCCCCCCAGAGTTATCAGGTCCTTATGTTGCAGCTGAAATGAGAGACTGAAACATCAGGTTTTTCTAGCAGCATGGAAGAGGGGGAGGCATGGGGAGACAGGAAGACATTTAAACTGAAAAGATTCCACAGACAACTTTTTTTTTTTTCTGAAATACTGTATTTACACAAAATTGAAGAGAGTACAAATACTTTACTAAGAAGACAAAGCCATTGGAGTACATTCAGTTAAACACAGGCAGAACTATAGATGCAAAGCACAGAGGCCTAAGGTATTTGCATGGGAGAAAGAAAAAAAAAAAAGATCATCATAAAAGCCCCAGAGATTAAAAGCAGGAGGTAAGAGAACACTGTGTTTTTTAGGCAGCATCATCTTTCCTTGACTTCAGTGGGATTGAACAAGACACTCTCCTTCCTGACTGTGGATGGTGGGAAAAACCCTCTCAATGTGCTGACAGCTCAACACTGATTTTGCAAAACTCTTGAGTGTGTACTTAATTTTCAGCATGGAAATAGAACTGTTAGCTTCAAAGAAAATTATATTTGTGCCTAATCACATGCTTATATGCTTAGTTTTACCAGAAATAGCCTTCTCAATGCTTTGTAGGGTCAAGTGCATTGTTACATAAAAAATAAGAGTACTTTACTGTCATCTTTCTTTTTATTTTTCTTAAAATATACTTTAGAATTGCTTTTTTTTCTCCTTATGCACTCAATTAGAAAATAGTAGTTTATTGAATGCCATAGAATTCTTAAATTTTAATAAATGTCTTACATAACCAAAGGAATATTGTTCAAAAATAATTCCCACATTTTTTCCAAAACCTGTTTAAATTTCAAAAGAAATAAAAGAGAAAAATACATATAATAAATAAGCAGCTTTATATTTCTGGGTATTTGGGAGCAGGTCTGTTATAATATTTCTCACATCTCTTGTTTTCAGTTAAAATCACCAGATTAATTGATCATTATTAAAGAAAAGATTGTACAGTATTATGACAATCCACCATATATAGCCAATGCATGAAATATTTTACACATTATATATCTCTTAAAAAGAATTAATATATTTTAACCTTTCCTCTGAAAACAGATAGCTTCTGAAGTAATATATCTTAAACACAATGGTATCTGTCACTTCTACTGATTTTTTTTTCTGAATAAAAAGCTTGCTTGAATAGGACTACTAGCTCAGTGATGGAACTACAGTGCTATTTAACTAAATTCCGTACATGTCTTCGTTACTGTTGCTGCAATTATTGTAATCACATACCACTGAAGTGCTAAATATTAGTAACTCAGATATGTGGACTTTGGTTATGCTTGATAGAATACTGGCATATCAAATATATGTACCACTTCCTAAAGGCTATGTTACAATCATGATGCCTAGTAATAAATAATAATAATAATAATAATAATAATAATAATAATAGTAACAATCTCTGATTCAAAGTGCTGACTCACTTGAGGCACCAATACAATAAATCAATCAATTAAAATATCTGTTTTTAGTGTTCAAAACTAACAGCAGATCCTGGGCTGCCAAGTTACATGTGCAGCACGGAGGACTCTGAACCTGTCCTTCCACTGTGAGGATTCCTGTGCTCCCAGAAGACACTGGAATATCATGTCTGATATGGAACGCTCTGAGACATGCCAAGTGTTCACACATGAAGCATTGAGAGATGTCTAAGCTCCTCTAAATCCTCAAAAGGCTCTATTAAAACCCCTCAAGCCAGCTCTGTTCACTTGGGGACAAGGCTTTGCCATGAAGTGTGCTTGGCTGCAGACCAGGGAGGAGCCTTTTTATGAGAGTCCACGATGAAATGTGTCACACTAGAGCAGCCTCCACACCCTGGAGACACTGTCAGCACTGTCAGCATGAGAGGAGGAAGGCAGTTTTCCAGCAGCAGCAAACACCTGTCTCCCTGGGATGGGCATGCTTTCCTGTTGCCAGTTTGGAATGCTTTCCTGCTGTCAGTTTGGAATGCTTTCCTGTTGCCAGTTTGGAATGCTTTCCTGCTGTCAGTTTGTTCTGTGCAAGCAGTAGTCGTTCTCGGTGTCGAGAGAACTGTTGTACCCCGAGGATGGATACAGGTCCCTCTTAAGTATCCTGTTGACAATGTTGATCAGAACTTTCTTGTATTGTTGACGTAAAAGTGAGTAAACAAACGGATCTGATGCAGCCTTACTGTAGGTGAGGCACTTGCTTATAATTCCCCAGTAGTAATTTATGGTAACAAAAGGAATGAGCTCTATCAACCTGTTAAACATTAAAGAGAAATGGAAACACTTGAGCGTTATGTTCACACTGAGCCCAGTGCTCAACTCATGCTCCATGAAACATTCAAGTAACATTTATTTCCTTACAGTACACAGTCCCTGCAGGAGAAGGGCCATGTACTTACTCCTCACATTCAGCAAGGGCAAAGAAAACTTTCCTGGCAAGGCAGCTGGGAGACAAAATCAATTCTTACTGTGGAAAGAGGGGAAAACTGTTTTCAGTGGTAATGCTTCTGTGCAGAGGAGATAAGAGAGTGCTGCAGTTTACTGTTCACTTTCTGAATTTACTGAGCTGTGCTGCTAAGTGGTCAAAATTGTGGTGACATAATTGACTCTCCCACAGCAAGCTTGAGATAGACACGTGACTTGGGGCACCCAGACTCACTGACCTCAATTTCCTAAGTAGAGCTGTCTAGTGACACTTGAGACATTTGGACATAACCCCGTTGGCATCAGGCTGCTGCTCCTGGAAGGGCTGCTTTAGATCCTGTGGCATACCTGCCAGCCTAGGAAAGGACTTGGATACCATGCAGCATCTCAAATGACACCAGAATCATGGTCTAGGTCACTGAATTCATCCCCTCAGACATAGACCAGCCAACCTTCATTACACCACTGTGGTGAATTAACATGGATGCAAAGCAGATGCATGTCAGACCACTGTAGCATGAGGAACAACCTGGCAGTATCTCAGGGAGGTCTGACTGGCACCTGCAATCCCACAGAATGCTTAGCAGCACACCTACAGCTACTGAGCCATGGAAGTTTCTGTGTACATTTAGCTGACTTCTAGATTGGCCAAAGAAAACAAGGAGACAACACTTTTATCATCATTATATGACCAGTCAGCTATGTCCAGACCTGTGTCTCCTGGTCTGTGCTTCACGGATGATTAGTGGCCTCAGCACCTCAGCTCAGAGGGATATATTAATCATGGGGGCAGAAACCACAACTAAGTTAAACAATTTTTCCACAGAAGTGAGGGCAATCCTTCAGACTATTCCAGCGAATGTCTCACCCAGCTCATCTCCAGTGGACAAATGAGGACAGATCCTTCAGGGAGGTGGAATGAACAGGGTGAGGAATTTTTTATTTTGTGCATATCTTTTGCAAAACCTTTTGCAGGAGCAAGAGTATGCTACTTTGCTCTATTCATCCCAGAAGAAAAGAAAATGTTCTGGGAGATAAAATAGTTCTTTTCTGTACTCTAAGACATCACTATTTGAAGATGTAAGATCAGAAGTTTTCTTGATGCTTGAAGAACCTTCTGTCCTCATTCCAAAATGCAGAGCTCCTGACTTGCAGGGTGTTGACTTTTGAAGCTGTTCCAGTCCCTCCTCATAGAAAAGCTGACTTACCATCATTTGGACTGAACATTGCTACAAGTGACAGGAAAATTTCTTATTTATATGGCTAAAAGTTAAATAATTCTTATGGCAAGTGCATTTAAAAAAACAGATGACTTCTGTTTGAAGCTGCTCAGAAAAAGTTCCAACGAATTCAAAATAGATAGAACAGGAAGCTACAAAATATGAGAAATAAATGTACAATAAATGACACTTGCTATGTAATTGCTTAGGTTTATCCCATCCTGCATATCATCCTAATACAAGAAATATATAATTGATATTTGCACAATTGATGTTTTTATAAAGACACTAAATAAGAAGAGTAAGATATCTTTCAGTCTTGAAAATAGATGTATTGCTATGTTCCCATTAATGCATTATAGATCCAAACTTAATTGCACTGAAGCCAACAGAAGAAAAATTACATGGATTGTAATAAGATAAAGGGTCTGGCCAAAACAAGTCAGACTTAGAAATACCCATCTGAATGCATCTTGGTGTGATTTTCTTGTTTTCGGAGCTGTTACAAAAGAGATGAAATTCATCTGTTGTCTCTTAGTGAACAGATGAATATATTACTAATAAGCCTAATCTCATTCAAATTTCTGAAGTGAGGAGCAAATACTGAGCTCACAATGCAACCTGAGTCACCAGGCAAGAGCAAGACAACAGGGAGGATGGCTTTTACATTGGCTCCCCAGAGACTGCTCCAGTGCCACCCTCCTAAAAACCAGAGTAGAAGAAGAACAGAGAAATAGACCCAGCAGCAACTCCTCCAATCTCACCTCCATCACCACCTGTTATGAACTGCTGTCTTGGCACTGTCTTATCCTTGAGACAAGGAGCCTTTTAGGGTGTCCTCCCCAGATATTTCCCATTCTGCTGTCACTGAACCAGCTCAGTCCCTGTGACATACAGAAGCTGTACCTTGGCACACATTTCCATAAACCAGCCCTCAGCCTTCTCTGTAGTGATTCAGTTTGTCACACATAGAAAATGCACCATCTCATGTTTGCCAAATACAAGGTCTGAAGAAGGAAGTAACTTTTATTTTAGAAGTTTATGAGAAATACCTCCACCCTGAAAAATGTGGCCGTGTTTGGAATTTGCTGAGCTTGGTAATGTTCAGATGGAAAGAAGATGGCAAAATCCACTTTGCTCAACATAATTTCTGATTATGGCAAAAGTGAATAGAACACGACTCAAAATGTACTGAACAATGATAAATTAACCTTTTAACTATGTGATGTAATGTTAATATTTGTAATAATCCTTTCAGCTGCAGAAAAAAAAAGATGTAGTTATCCAGGCAATCAGGAAGGAATCCCTTTCAACATGTAACTGGGAACTGAAATAAATGTCACTTCAAAAAATTTTTAAATATTGCTTGTTTAGTGCACTGGCCTTAACCTGTCCCCTACTCCTCTCAGGAAAGGGCAGTGACACTGATCATAAATGGCCTGTATGTGACTGTGTGAGATCAGAGCACTAAAGCTGGCCAATTTCTGTGAGCTGATGTGGCTGCAGACTCTGGCAGCTTGGTAACAACCTTGAAGAAGCCCTCACCAGGGGTTTTTTCACACTAGTTCACCTCTCTCAACACAAGTCAGCACTTTTCAAGGTTGTCTTGAACACACTGTGAAAGTGGGAAATATTTATAAAAATCACTTGTGAGAGATGTAGCCCATTTCAGTTTAGAGATGAAGGCTAAATGCTGGGATGCTGCAATTCAGTGTAGTTACACAGACTTCCAGCTGACTGGTTTATACAAGATTTAATAATAATAATAATCATCTATTGTATGAAGACTACACAAGTAGATAACAACAATTATGCATGGACACTTCAAAAGCTGCAAACCACCAGGATGGTTGCCTATAATTCTGTCCAATTGAGGAACATGATATTTCCTATACATTTAAGGTGTCTAATTATTGTCTTTCCTGGGAAATAACTTTTACACCTCATCACAAGTCTGTGCTGCACCATTAGCAATATATTTACAGGCATTAATGTTTCCAGACTGAAATCTTATCTGATAAATTATCAGCCTGGGCAAATTTAAATTATATCCACTTAGCTTCCAATAGCAGCAAGCTTGGCATTATGCCAAGAACAAAGCAAAACAAAAAACAACAAAAAACTACCCCCCAAAAAAAGGAAAACACAAGAAAAATCCTAAGCTAATCAGGAAAGTCTGTCTGTTTTCCTCTCTATTGCTAGGGTTCTGCTAATAAGGAAGGGTGGCAAGTCTTTTAAACTGCTTTTATCTCTGACTGGCATGTGATCAATTCCCGGTATTTGTCCTAAAAGCCACTTTCTTTTGGCAGAGGTGCCCAGACCTGGCTGCGATGAGGGAAGGAGAGCCAGGTCCTGTTGGGGCTTCTCCTAGAACTGGGTGTGAGCAGAGTGTCAGGGTGTGTTTGTGTGCTCTGCCCCTCGAGACCAGTCCTGGGGGTCTGTTTGGCTCTGGTCCCCCAAAATTAGCTGTAGGACCCCCGGGCACCTGCACATCACAGGACATCCTGATCCCTCAAAGTCCCCCACCCCGGCAGGGGATACTAACCTGGTGATAATGTAAGGACCAAAACAGATCACGAACGACCCTATAAAAATACTGATTTTCTTGGTAGCCCGCTGCCTCCTCCTTTTCTGCTCGTTCAGACAGCGCTGCTTCACACTACGGAGGGAAAAGAGCAAGAAGGCAAGAAGGGAGGAGGTCAGACGTGAGCTCAAGAAGCCTCTCCACACCCGAAAGCCTCTGCACCCGGGAAGGGAAGCGGAGAGGAAGGCAGCCCCGGGGAGAGGAGGGCAGCCCGGTCCGGGGGAAGGGCAACCTCGAGGAGACAGGAGAGCAGCCCGGAGGGGAGAGGAGGGCAGCCCGGAGGGGAGAGGAGGGCAATGCCCTCGGGGAGAGGAAGGCAATGCCCTCGGGGAGAGGAAGGCAATGCCCTGAAGAAGAGGAGGGCAGCCCCGAGGGGAGAGGAGGGTAGTCCCGAGGGAAGGAGGGAAGGAGGATAGCCCCAACCCCTCCGAGCCTCGGGACCATCGCACTCAGCAAAGCTGTGACTCCCGCTCGGAGGGAGCTCAGGCAAGTGGGACAGCCCGGAGAGCCCGATTAGCATTTAAACAGAGAAGGCTACAAATGCACAAGCCACCGTTCCCGGCACTGTAAGCAGCGTCTGAAACTAGCGGCAGGAGCGCTCTCCCTGCGGGCAGGCAGGCAGGAAAGGGTGCTGGAGAGGCAGGATATCGTTTCCTCCCGGGGTAACTACCGCGAGTGACCGCGGGCTGTGGATCCGAACGTGCGCGCATTACCTGGGGTGGATATCCACCAGCAAAACCAGAGTTTGCATGGTTATAATGTCTATCCGCTTGCAGTGGAACCGGGCGACTTTCAACACCTTTAAGTAGGTGAAACACAAGATCACCAGAGACAGCATGAAACTGGTGGAGTGAAAGACGATGGTGAACACTGTAAACCTTCTCCTCTCCGTCTCTTCCTTCAGGTGTAAGGTGCAAGAGGCGTAAACGCTGTTGTAATCTACCCATGAGTAAAACAAGGATACCAAGGGAAACGTGAGGGAGTGGAGCCACGAGTAGCCCATCAGTATCACAGCGTCCTTATACCGCATCTTGCTGGTGTAGCTAAGGGGGAACACCACAGCAATCCATTTGTCGATGCTGAGCGCTGCCATGCTCAGCATCGTGTTGGAAGTCAGGAAAGTTTCCAGGAAACCCACCGCCTTGCAGACGCAGCCCCCGAGGGGTTGCTGGTTCCTCAGGATGCCCAGCAGGGTAAAAGGCATGTTCAGAACGGTGAGAAGCAGGTTGCAGAAGGATAAGTTCACCAGGAAAACCCCGGCCACCTGCTTGCGGATCTCCGTACTGTAGACGAAGCATAGCAGCACCAGGAGGTTGGAGAGCAGAGAGACGACCAGCACCAGCACGAGGAGCAGCGCCAGCAGCACGCCTGCCAAGTCCATCTCTCAGCGGGTGGCCTGGAGCGGCAGAGGGCAGGAGGAAGGGGGCACCCGCGCCGGCACCGCAGCCTCGCCTGCCGCCCCACGCGGCCGCCCGCGCATGGTGCCGGCGGCGGGGCAGGGCCCGGGACAGCCCGGGACAGCGAGGAGGGCAGGGGCGGGGAGCGGAGACGGGCCAGGGGAGCGGGACGGGGCAGAGCGGGAGGACAGGGACAGCGGGGCCGGGGCTCTCTGACAGCAGAGTCAGGCAGCGGGGGAGCGTGGCAGGAGCCGAAGGCAGGGATTCCGGGGCACGCAGCGATTGGATCGGGAGATAGGAGGGAGATGGGGGTACCCGAGAATCGGAGCTGGAGGCAGGGGGCCCGAGGCACCCGGAGACCGGAGCCGGGGCAGCGGGGCTAGGGGAGCGGGGCTGGGGAAGCAGGGGGCAGCTGGGGGAGCCGGGGC
>WBND01001435.1:51944-93549 GCA_013398595.1 Tychaedon coryphoeus
CCCCGCCGCCCGGCCCCTCAAATACTCGGGCCGCGGAGCCTCCCGCAGCGACTCATGCGCAGACGAGCGGCTGCGGGGCACAGGCTCAGCCGGGGATCGCGGCGTCGGGCTTATCCGCTCCCGGATCGCGGGCGAGAGCAGCAGGGAGCCCAGCTTTCCGCTGGTGTGCAGGCAGGAAGGATCAGACCTGGAGAGGAGCTCCTGGTGGTTTGATCCCTGCGCTGTGCTCAGGCACACCCTGAGCGCACCAGCTCTATCTGCCGCTCCTGAAATCGGTTCAAACTCTGGTGCCTGTGCCCCTTGGCAGGCTTTCCCCCGTTCCATCTGAGGGATTGCTTGCCCATTCTCGATACAATGCTTGCTGCGATTGCCCTCTGGGTATTCACACCAGCCAGCCAGCTGTGAGGGATGTTTCTCGCTTAAAGACTTCACTTTAAGTGCTTGGGCTCACCAGCTGGTTGAACGAGTACCCCACATCAGGGTGATGCTGGCACACTCTGTGGAAAACTAAAGTGTCTCTCTTTAGCATTTTGCAGTCACACGGATAACACGATAGTGTCGTGGTCAGAAAGGTTTTTTCTGTTATCACATTCTGGCAAAAGCTGAAAAGGCAGACAAGAAGGAGAACAGAAATTCTCCCTCTGCTGCTGTCAGAAATGCGGATCACATGGCTAATTCCCAAAGATGTTGTGAATCTTTGTCTTAGATTAAAAAAAAAAAAATTAAAAAAAAAATAGAGCCAGAGAGAAAAGAGTCTAAGTTTTGGTGCATCCAAATACTGGTACAGAAAAAAGCTGCCATGTCTAATCACTGTCACATTTCACAGTTGATCGCCAGAACTGACACAAAGAAAAAGAAAAGGTAGCTTTCCTACTATCCAAAATTACTATTAATATCCTAAGGAAATACTGTATTGTATATATCATCCCTACAGTGTAGTCTTGTCACGCAAGTGTGACCACTGTGTGAATAACTGTACATAAAACTGCTTGAAAGAACCTAAAGGCAATGCAGGTTTTGTTGGGCTTTTTTCCCCCAAGAGTAGTTAAAGTTTTGGATCAGGCCCTAATTGGAAAGCTTGCTATGGTAAATTATATGTCTTAAGGAAAGAGCAAAGCAACAAGACATGAGATGTGTTATTTGGAAGAGAACCAGCACAGTATCATTCCTCAGGATGGAAAGAAAATGAAGGTTTTCTTTCATCAGAAAGCTGTCATTTCCAAAGTTTAAAAAGTGAAGATACTTTTGACAGGGCTTATGCTTGACAAACAAAAATCCAATATATATCTGTCTCAGCATTTGAGGGAAAAGAAATCTATAAAAGCATGACAATACCAGTTTTCTCAGAGTTCAATTGTTACATTTCTATCATCAGAGAGCCAACACTCTTTGGGAAGGATTGGGAAGAAATGAACCATCGTGGAAGAAGCTGGCTGTATCCTTATAGAGCAAAGGTTCTGCAATTACTCCCTCTCTCACAGCAGCAATTCTTACAGTTCCTACTAGACAGAGCCCCTATATGACCTACCTTTCATTTAACAGTATCACAAGGTTATGGGGCTTTTACGTTGGCCATCTGGGGATAGAGGCTGTCTGAGTAGTGGTGTCAGGTGGGGTGGATATTATTTTGTATCATCACAGAGGCAACCTAGAGGTGCTGCTCCCTTACTCACAGCTACCTGAGAAGCTGTTTCTTCTTGGATCCAGACTGAAGACAGCTTCTGTCTCTTTCTTCCTCTTTGTCTTCTACACACATACATAATTTCTCTCATACGGCTTTTTCAAATGAAGAATGAATTGTTTCTCAAATCTGATGCAGAAAAAATACGTTAAAATAAGACATGAAAATAAAAAGGTGGCAAAAGGATGGGAGAAAAAATATTCTAATTTTTTTCACATGTACAATTGTGTAGTACCCTGCAACAGTATTCTGGGCCCAAAAAACCCAGTAGAGATGACTTTGTTGGATTTGTCCTTTTGCTTTCAGTGGAACTTTGTTAATGTGACAAGTTAAACATGCACATAATTTCCTGTGGGAGGTGAGTCCTCTGCTGACCCTTTCCCATTTACAGGCAGCAACCCCATAGCACTTCATACCAGACACCTTTCAGTCCTACTTGCACTTATGAGGCTGGAAACACTCACCTCCTTGAGACCAGAAGGCTCAGACTTGCTGTGGTGATGTTCACAGTAGTCATACTAAACACATATATTGTCCCAATCAAGATCTTACAGTATTTATCAAGGGTACTGTCTTGGTGGAAACTGGGGACTGTAGAGACTGCTGCAATATGAGTAGGAAAAGGAAAAATAAAGATGTTCTTGCCAATAATTATCCCTTAATAAATTTAATTAACACAGACTAGGTAAGTACTTGAGGCTTTTATTCTAACAGCTGCATCATTCATTAAATCTACATATTCATATTTTCTAAATATTGACCACAATTTATTTGATTTAATGGTGAATGGATTGTATTTGTTGGAAAAGAGTAGGGTAAAATTCAAATTCCTTTTTTAGTTTCACTCCAGAAAAGATGTGTCATGCAAATTTCAGTGTAGATCACAACTGCACATAATTTAGCTCTAATCAATGTATTCCACAATGGCTAGGAACACATTTAATTTGGTTCTAATTTTAAGAAAACACTGTGTAAGAAGGAAACCTCAAACAAATCATATCAATTAATTTGCAAGTACAGAGGAAAGCAACCCTTTTTCCCTGATTCTCTTATGACAGGTGAAGAGAGGGAAATTAAATTATATTAACCAATATGGGGGGAAATGGAATGACTCATGGAACTCATGTTATGAAAAAAGCTTTTCACTTCTAGGGCACTTGCTAAAATTGACCCATTTCAGAAGTGAGTAAGACTGGTTAATACCCATGAGATTTTTCAATATGTCCTGTAAATACATCTGGTACTGATAGATCCTGACAAGCACAGAGAAATATCTTCTCACTTCCACAATGGCTGCAGGTGTGTTATTGTTTTCATGTTACATTTAGCTAATGAAGTGAACTCAGAGTACTTCAAGTCTCAGCAACAAGTTTTTTCTTATCATTCTTTTGGGTTTTTTCCCCTCTTTCTTTTCTATTTTATTAGGATTTGAATGATAGAGTCTTTAAACAAGCAGGGCTACTACACAAATACAGATTTCATTCTTTCTGGAACAATAAGACAAATAAGCAAGCAGACAGTAGTATTGTGACAAGTGACATCCTGTTAGTCTCTAAAAAAAAGATGTGAAACCTGACTCATCAGTCTAATACAATTCTGAAAGACTGTTCCTGTGGCAGAATTCCAGTAGGCACATTTACCACCTGTGGAATAACTTTATCCTAGAGATCTTCTTAAAATGGAACAAAGAAAAAGTCCACATATGTAAGGCCCACACATTTCTACACTAGGCCTCTACTTTTCAGGGGAAAAATTTGGAGCAGAAATATGAAGCTCAACCATGCCAGAGTTCTGAAAACTGAAATTGCTTCAAAATTGCCTGAGTACTTTAATGAGGAATCTCAAGTTTGAGATAATCTTGCAGTTGTATCAGAAGTCTACACTTGCAAAAATCCTTTGAGTCATATTTCTGTTTATGCAAACTAGACATATATCCTACAGTCTGCAAAATCTCAAAATTATTCCAGAAGACAGTATTTTATTTTGAAAGTTGGAGGGCAACAGAGCTGGTGAAGGGTCTGGAGCATGAATCTTCTGAGTGGCTGAGGGAGCTGGGGTTGTTTAGTCTGGGAAAATGAGACACGTGGATAACCTTATCACTCTCTGCAACTACCTGAAAAGAAGTTGTAGACAGGTGGAGGTCAATCACTTCTCTCAGGTAACAAGTGACAGGATGAGAGGAAAAGGCCTCAAGTTGTACCAAGTGAGGTTTAGATTGAATAGTAGGAATAATTTCTTCACCAAGAGGGTTGTCAAGCATTGAAATGGACTGCCCAGGGGAGGGGTTGACACATCATCACTGGAGGTACTTAAAAATATCTCTAATACCTCTAAATATCTTTTAAATCTAGGTGCTACACTGAGGGATGTGGCTTAGTGGGGACTTGGCAGTCCCTGGTTAACAGCTCTACTCAATGATCTTTAGGGTCATTTCCAACCTAAGAGATTCTGTGATTCTGTTCTTGGCATTCTTAATGGAAATGTAAATGCACAAATACTGGAAGGTGACAGGAAAACACATTCACAGAAACTCAGCCAGTTTCAGCTGACATACAGTTCTAAAAATAGCCATGTATGGATATGTGTCAATGCTTCCTCTTTCTCCCACCAGTTACTTTTGCCTTTTTCCTCTTCCACAACATGAGGCAGCAGGTAGAACCAGAATTCTGGATTGCAAAATTTGGCTTTGGAATCAAGCTGGCTGGTTTGTTTATTTGTTTGGGATTTTTTTCCTAGAGTGCAATGCAAAAGTGTGAAGGCAAAAATATGCTATTCTACTGAGCAGCAAAATATATTGATTTCAGTGATGTTTGTGTCAGGAGGTAAACAAACACTAACTAGCTTTTATACCCAGAAGCTTTACAACTATAATGCAAGTCTGAAATATTAATGGAGGAAAGCTATTGCCTCAAGCAAGTGCCACAGGTACTTGAATCTCTGCTTTTCATAACTCAGGGACAAGTTCTTAAAAATATCCAAATTATGTCTGTTCTTTCCTCAGACTACTTGTACAATAGGGTTACTCCTGATTTAATTAAATATTCAGGACTTGGGCTATAACGAGAATTTTGTGTTTTGTGAAGGTACAATTCTGCAGTGTCCAGAAAAAATAAAATGGTGAGTAGAATCTTATTGAATGTAAGAGCACATATAGTATCTTTCCATTTTCATCTGTTTTGTCTCTTTTTAAGGATTTGGTATAGTGATATATTTTTCACCTGACAGGAATAAAGATTAAAGTGCATTATTGTTGCTATTTTTCAGCACTTCACAAACACAGTAGTTCTCACGAGAAATGCTGTACTACATCAGATTGTTATAAAACTTATCAAAGATGCAGGTATGGGGATGAAATTCCCAGGAGCCTTTTGCTGGCATTTTCAACAAATGTGACAATGTTTAGCACTTCCAGGGGCCAGCAAACATTAAATAGCATTTTTCAGAAACTGCCGAAGCAATTTATTTAGTGTTGCAGTGGAGTTCCAGGAACCAACACATGAAAAAACCAGCATGTGTTCTTTTGCTGTACTATTGAAATTCTCATTTTCCTGCCTTACTTGTTCAAAATCTCCCCTAAATCTTACTTCTGGTTTGATTCTGTTTTCCCTGAGTCAGTGTAAATCCAAGATAAGTCTCTGAAAGCCACTGGGAAACCAATGCAGTGGAAATAAAAGCAATCAAACATAATACTGTAAAACAGTATGGAGCTTCTAGGATGAGGCCATTTTGATTATAGCAATTTATTATAGAGAGCACTCTAAGCAAGCACATCAAGAAAAAATTAACCCCACTTTGTGCAGTGGAAGGGCTGATCTGCCAGGGACTGTGCTGAGCTCTCAGGGACAGCACAAAGACCTTTGGATGGTTGCAGAGGAAGGAGCACAAGCACTCAGAAGAGAGCTCTGTCCTAAGCTGCTTGCTCAGGACCAGTTTAAGCAGTTGCTGGATTAAAAGGGCAGAAAAAGCTGGGCTGAACAAGTCAGCTTGGTTTGAACTCACACTTGACCAGGGGGGCTGCAGCAGGACAATATTCTCTGGCATTATGGCACTATGCCTCTGGGCTCTGAAAAACCCCTCCTACAAAACAGGCATAACTTCTCCTCTCATGGGCATGCAGCAGATCAGTGCTCATAATTCAGGGGAGCAGCTCTGGGTTGTTCACTCTGCCCCAGCCCTTTAACCTTCACACATTAATTTTTCTGCATCAGGATCTTGCCTAAATGACTTAGTTTGCCTTTCCTCAGCCCCTCACTGCAGAGATGTTTCTTCACACTCTCACTATCAGGTACAGCTTCTATTGGTGAAGGTAATCTATGGGTACCATCTGCCTTGAGCAATAAATAACCAAGATATTTTCTACTGCATTATCTAGGCTCTGTCCTCCCATCACACCCATCCTTTTACTCTGCCTACCCACCCATCCATCCACCCCCATATCCATCCGCAGGAGCATGTTTCTGCAGAAAATGCTCTGGCTCAGAGGCACCTCCACTCTAAGGAATGGAATTGGCAGGTAATAAATAGGCCTGCACTATGCTACTTTCAGAGAAACACTCAGGGCTAAGGCTTTTAAATATGAACACAGGTTATTAAGAGTGCATGGCTCTCTTGGAGCCTCTATTATGCACCTTTCACTGTGTGTTTCACGAGTGTATTAAAAAAAAAACCTAACACCAAAAAGCCCTTCTTTCAGTAGGACAAAGAAAGAAAATCAAGAAACTGCCAGGACAAAATTGACACTGTATAATGCAAACTCTGTGCACTGGCATAGCAGGGGCTCCCACAGCAAGTGAGTTGCTTAGGAACAATAACTTATAGCCCCCAATTATCCCCTCCAAATATGCAAGAGAGGCCTAATCCCCCTCCAGAAGCATAGCAGTGAAATATTTATAACCTTCTTTGAGTCTCACTCTCATCCTTTCATGGATGAGCTTTCATCTGAGGAAAACAGGACAAGTCATTCCCCAGTTCTGCCAGGAACCTCTCCACAAACAAACGCTATCAAAGTCAGCAAGATCCTCAGAATTTCCCAGGAATGGGGAACCAAAGCACAAGTGCAAATAGTGGCTCTCCAAACCTACTGCTCCTACACCTCCTACAAGCACCTTTGGGGCAGAGTGCAGGAAGGGCTCTCTCACCCCAAACAATTGATGGAGGAACCTTGCCCTGACCTGCGGCCATGGTGGCAGAGGCTCAGTGACCCTTGGGCTGGGCTTGTGCTTGTTTGCCATGCAGGGGGTTGGCATGCTGCTTCCTCAGACCTTGAGGTTTGAGGAGGAAAGATGGGAATGAAAGTCTTTCACAGACTGGAAGAAATGCCAGGAGCTCCTTCTCACACCAGGGCTCTGGGAGATTACCCACAGCTGAAGCTCTCTGTTGTACCTCACTGCTCACCGCTCATCAGAAGTCACCCAACACTCACCCTGTGAGCCCAGTGCAAATCAATTACTCCCAAAACAACATTTTTTCCTCCTTCTGCTGATGAGTTTTGTAACATCTGCAATTTCTTTGGAGTTGTGTTACAAATTAATAATTTATTCTGAATTCAAATTATTATTTTTTTTGTAATTCAGTTCATTTTTGTGCCTCTTAAGGTCATTTAGAATTTTGTGTCTTTCATGGATAATTGTTTTCATTAACATAGCAGTAGTCTTGGAAACAGCTAAGCAGAGCTTTGCACCCATCATCCAGCTTCATGCAATGAGTTAAGCAAGTAAAAATATGCTCTTCTCATATGTGTTGTCATACACAGAGCTGTTCTGGGAAACTGGTGTGTAGAGCTGCAGTGAACTCTCCCTGCCTCTCCAATACACACTCAGCTTCTGTAATTTTTGACACAGCAGTGTCAGAAAAAGGCAAAAAGGTAAAAAATAATCTGAAAAATGCCTTTAATTACCACAACAAATGTTCTGGGATTTGGAAAAGCTCCCTTACTAGTTGAGCTAATTAAGTTGCAGGTCTAAGGTAGGAAAATTTTGGGTTTAATTCCTAAATCTGCCTGAGTCATCCAGGGTAAAAATTCCACCTTGTTTTAATATATCTGATCCTTATGTGCTTGATATGCTAATTGCTGCTAGATTTTATATTTGTTTAGTAGAGCAACCTTTCCACTGCATATTTCCATGGAATTTTTTCTCAACACTATTTAATAATCCTTGTATTTCAACATTATATATTTTCTCTCTGAAGCTGTGTCTTCATTTTTATCACATTCTTTACTGTATTCCTCAAGCTAAAAAGAAATCCACAATTTTTTTTTTTTTTTAGAAACTTTCAAGTGCTGGGCTTTAGCTTCTCACAGGAGTAGACACAAGGTTGGGTATAAAACCAGCAGTACCCCTACAGTCATTGGGGAGTTAGTATATATGAAACTGAATTTCATGAGAAGTCAGTGAACTTGAGATATTTCAGTAGAACACATTATTCTGATATGTTTTTAAGGTAGAATTCCTGAAATATGCTCATTCAAGCCAGCATTTCTCAATGTTTATGAAGGGATAAATCTAGTAAAAAGGTCCCCAGAGCAGCCATTATGTTCATTTTGTAAAATTCTCTACGTTCTTTGAGATTATATATGTGCTACTCCTTTCCAATTATATTGTATAAGTGTATTCAAAAGCAAGGTGTCTGCTAGCATAAATGGGTTTATGCACAGCCTTGAAAGTTGTGTTGTTTTGTTTTTAATTAGATAATGTTAAAAATCAATAATCAAGGTATATTAAGAGGATTTATACATCATCAAGCCAAATAAAGGGAATAGCTGTGATAATTTCTTTTGACATTCTTTTAGAAATGGGTGTGCAATTATCTTGTTTGTACTATAGCATGAGAAAAAAATGAATCTTGATGACAAAAAAAGGGAATCTGTGGCAGGGGACCTATCACATTTGTCCTGGCTAATTTCTCTCACTGCTAACAAAGATATGGCTCATATTTGAGCTGCATGTGTTCAGAATTAACTTCAGATAGGAGATGGCTTATACATTTCTCCACCACATTCAAGAGCCAGTAATCTAAATTCTCTTACTCTAAGCAGACAGATTAAGTCCACCAATTTAATTTGACCCTCCTCCAGTTCAGCATGTCTTTACCAGGGGAAATCACAATCAAGCACAGCCTTCCAGATGCAGCCACAGGTAACACCCACCACACTGATTGTGGAGCAAAATAATCTACTATAAACTGCAGGTTTTTACTGAACAACATTTTTTTTTACGTCTGTGGCATCTAATACAGCTGATTTCAAAATTACCTGGAAATTCATGTTGCAGTACTTTCTTCCTGAGTTCAGAGGGGTCCTTCTCTACAACATAAGGTAAATAAAATGGTTCTACAGGTATGATTTTACACTGGCTGTTTTAAAGCACACACTGCACAGTTCTTTTTATTTAGCTGACTGATCTGGACCACTGTAAGCCACAGACCTCTTTATTGTTAGTTGTCTCCATTTTCTTTTTGAGATTGAAGCTTTTGTCAGTGATCTTATCTCCAAAGTCTCTGATCAAAGTATTAAATATCACAGACCAAACCAAATTTTCCATTATATTATCTAAGAAACATAATAATTTGATGGTATTTCTCAACTTAAAATTGCCTTTTATGTAAATTGACTTCTACAACAACCAGCTCACAAATAAAACCTGACAACCTTATTATGCTGTTGGAAAAAAAACCCCAAACATCCAACAAAACTTTTATTAAAGTAATGATTAAAATTTGGCCATTTCTACATTCAGGTTCCCTAAATCATATTTTTGAATATAAGTGATAAACAGAATGTTTCTGCAGGGTATGAGGAGCAATCCTGTCACACAAACAAGAGCTGCAGCTCAAAAACCCAGTGTGCACTATTTTATAAACCAGCTTTTTTAAGATACACTTAGGGGAGGATGGAGGCTTCAGGAATCTGAGGATTTATTCCCATCCCTCCTTGAATTTGGGGTAAGCCCAGTTTTGTCTGGATCTGGTTGAATTCCAGGTGACAGCAGACAAAGTGCAGAGCCAAGGGTGGTGTTTCCCCTCTCTCTCAGCCAGGTGAGCAGCCCCTGGCCATTCCCTCTTCTCCTGCCCAGCCCAGCTGGCTGCAGCCTCCTGGCAGAGCTCAGCCCAGCAGCTCTGCTGAAGCCTCAGTTTCCCAAAGGCACTCAGGAAGATTAAACTGGAGTGACTAAGCATGCACCTTACTTTTCCAAGCAGTTCTTCTCAGAAAAAAAACCCGAAACAAATCATCATTTCTGGTTAAACAGAATTTGACATCTTTGTTTTAAATAGCAAAAGCAAAAACAGCTCCATGAAAACAAAATGGTGAAATAATGTTTGAACCCAAAATGGTAAATGTGGACGAAGAATCTATGTTAACTGAGAGAAATAATGTCTAAGTGATCCAGTTTGAGGGTTTTGCTGGTTTGGTTTATTTGGTTATTTGCATTTTTTAAAATCTTTCTGCAGTCTGATTTTTTTTTTTTTTGCTAGCACTTTCCCATGTCCTTGGATGGTACAAGTACAGAAAAAAAATAAACAAAAAAAAAATCAGCATTTTGTGTATTTTCTTCCTCTGAGAATGCACATATTGGGGCACACTGTGAATAAACTGCAGCATCCCAGCATATAGTTCTTTCATCATTGATTGCCTTTAATTACACTCAATTTATAGCATTAGTGCTGCAAAGCAAGGGGTGTCCTGTTCAGAGTTCTTTTCAGCTGGCTAAGCATTAATGGATGATGATTAACAAAAAAAAACTCTCTATGCCTTGCCAGTCCAGGCTAAAAGCAAATTGTTAATTTGGCCAGTGTGTGTTTGTTGTCCACATATCTGAAAAAACAAGTAGCAGTAGTGCTGTTGCTATATAAATGTATGTTGCATTAGTTAGTAGACCAACCTTGGCACTCTTTTACTTGCTTTTTTTTTCAGAGTAAATTTCAGTTCCAAAACTGCTTCACAACCATTTGGTCAAGCTGAATACTTTGCAGGTTTATTTGTTATAAAACTGTATATAAATATCCACATACCATCTGGTAAATACTGTACTCTGTCACTGGATGGTTGAGATTTGGGTGGAGAATGGGGCAACAAACAGTCAGAAGTTAACAAATAAGGCCATAATAGATCAAGACACCTAATTTGCTATAGAATTTCTCCTTAACTTACCTTTGAACCACTTGGTCCATTCCTTTCACCATGATAGAAATGGAGCATTTGCAGTCACTTACTCTCCTCAAAGACCTCCTATCAGATAGCACCTACACTTCCCCTCTCTTTTAAATAGGAAGCAGAAGCATCCCCAACACCTATCAGCAAAAGTTTACATTGTAACATCTCCAGCTTTAGCACAGTTTTTTGATGGTAAAAGGCTGCAACCTTTGTAGTTGCTATAGAACTCCCAAGATGAAGATGTAAGAAGCTTTTGTACATGGTGGAATAAAATTAATAAGAGTGCAAATATATAGAATGTCTTTTCTTATGTCATGCTATATGGTTATCAGTTATGAGTAGAACCCATCTATTTATGCAATATTTTGTAAATAACTCCTCTGTCATTGAAGAGCAAACCAGATTTACCACAAGCTGAAGATTTACTATTTGGGAGTCTCTTATGAAAAACTGACATATCATAAGGCTGTGTCAGAATAAAACTACAGTGAAAGATGGTAGAATGACAATTAACCTTAGTTCAGGGATTGTGTTTTTGTTTGCAAAATACATATTTTGTATTCTAAGGAAACTCTCAAATATATCTATTTTTAAAATATAAAGGTTATAAAAATTTTAAAAATGTTTATTTTTACTCTTAGGTTTTTCAGTGTATTTCAGTGAGCTTGTAATGGAATAAAATGGCTCTAAATGTTTTCAAGGAGGAAAATATCTAGTACTTTTTATTTTTTAGACAATTCTGCAGGTTTGGCTGTTTCATCAGCCAAGCACAGTTTAGTTTGTTGTTTTGTTTTTTTTTTTCTCATTCTCTGAATTTCCTTGGATATGTTTGGGGTAATATGGGCATTTCAGCCCTAAGGAATGATAAAGTCACTAGGAGCTACAGGGAAAAGGCATCTCTGTTACTCTCTGCATCTCTGCAACAGCAAGAGCTGGCTCAGAGCTTCACACAACAGAAGAGCCATTTGATTTTTCATGTTCCATAGGAGAAAGAAGATGGTTTCAAACAGTAGTAGTGAAGCAATTCTGATCAGCACAGATAGTAGCTAATATCAGAAAAAAATTGGATCATTACATCATGACTTTACACATTCTGAAGTCACTGGTTTATTTTTTTTTTCTTGTATCATATTGCAAGGTTTTGTATAATGCACTTCCTGGTTATTGTTAATGAATCTTTATGCCTTTCTAGTCTTTTTTCCCTCACTGCATTTTTAAAATTATTTTTGTGTTCCTTGGATGAGTTTTTATTATTTTGTTTTTGCTTTGTTTAGTTGTTTTTTTTTTCTTCTGTTCAAATTAATCTATTTTTTAATCTTTAGCCCTCTATGCATAATCTTTTTGGGATTTCTGATCTCTAGACTTCAAAAAGATTCACCCTCTGATGAGCTGTATATGTACTTCAGTAGATATTCTTCCAGATTTGGGTCTCTCCAGTTAATGTTGAAGATGTTTATAGTCATAATAGAATGAGATGTGGTTAGTTGGAGTCCCTACAGTATATGCCACCAGACAGATATCTTCAACACTGTAGAAGGAAGACTCTTCATCGTTGCCACGTGTTTACAATTTGCCAGGCAGTTTCCAGCCCACATGAGTGTGCTGCTGCCCAAGCCAATCTGAATTAATTTAGCTGTAAGATTTCAGGAAACGCACTGCCAAATGCTTTACTGAACTCTAAATATGCCACATCCTCAATTTTCCCTTCACACATTTATATTAGAATGGCTGGTGAGGGAAATTTTCAGAGACATGCATATTTAAGCACAGAACCCATTAACTTTCACTTACAGTTTCACTTTAATTTACAAAGGCATTTAGGGACTCGGTTTCCATTGGTGCCCTGTTGTTACTTAGGAAAAAACATTTTTGTATCAAAAAAGAAACTACATTTTCAGAGCCTTTCCCTATTCAGCTCCTTCCCAGCTATGCTAGAAGAAAATGGACTATCCAGTGGATCCTGGAATCATTTCAACCCATAATAATGTTTCATATCCTCATAGGAAGAAAGGCAACTATTTCTGATGGTTTTTTTTTGCATCTGCTGTGCAAACAGTAATAATCACTAGGGTCCAGGTTTTTGGGGAAAAAAATCTCATTAAAGGTGCTTTTGTCTCTCATTAGTAGTACTAGAAAAGATTGTTGTGACTTCAGTGGTCCCTGCAGGGAAGATGAAGCACACTGCACAGTAATCCCACAGGACCTTGCTGTGTCAGTAGGAAATATGCTTCACAGGTAATTTTGAACAGCATGGGTTAAAACAGGGTGAAAGTAATGAAATAATCCCCTGATACCTGAATGCATTTAAGGACAGAGCTCTGATAGGGAACAACTATTTGGCTGAGTACCACTGCTGCTCTTGCAGGAGGAGATTAAAAGGAAGATAGTTTAGCAAGATGAACTTTTAAACCACTCTGGCACTTAAAATTACTATAACTACCTCCATGCAGTGGTTCATTATCAGCATGCAATTAAAGTAATGGACTTCACTTACAGTTTCACCAAGTTTCCTTTGCACAACCCGGGCAGCATGAGTAGGCTGGTCTCGAAATGAAGGCACAAGTAATCACTTTCTATCTCTTTAACTTGCCAGAGCAGC
Source organism: Tychaedon coryphoeus (assembly GCA_013398595.1). Lineage (NCBI taxonomy): Eukaryota > Metazoa > Chordata > Aves > Passeriformes > Muscicapidae > Tychaedon > Tychaedon coryphoeus. The sequence continues at coordinate 65,376 of WBND01001435.1, forward strand.
AGAAAGAGGTTTTGACACGGGTGCTAACCAACACCCAGCTTCACAGTGTCTTGGTTAGGAGAGAAGATATTGTGGAGATGATAGAAGTGCTTAAAGATTCAGGTGCAGATGGTCCTCATGAACACCATGTTGAACATTCACCAACAATGTGAATGAAACCTCTGAAATGCTGTGCCCAGTTCTGGGCTCCCCACTGCAAGAGAGACATGGACAGTGCAGAGAGAGTCCAGCAAAGGGCCACAAAGATGTTGCAGTGGCTGGAGCACCTTTCTTTTGAGGAAGGTCTGAGAGACCTGGGACAGTTCAGCCTGAGGAGAAGGTGGCTGACTGAACTATATCAATATACAGAAATATATAGACATATGAAGGGAGGGTGCAGGAAATAGTGAGCCAGGACCTTTTCAGTGGTGCCCAATGACACCAAGACAAGAGGCAATACACACAAACTAAACACAGGAGATTCTCTCTGAATATCATGAAATTGTTTTTAATTGTGACATTGTGAACACTGGCATAGGTTGCTCAGGGAAGTTGTGGAGTTCCCATCTTTGGAGACAGTCAAATGCCATCTGGACATGGCTCTGGGCAACTGACTCTACCTGGCCCTATTTGAGCAGAGGTCACTTCCCACCTCAGCCATTCTGTGAGTTTGTGACTGTGACCACTGGAAAGTATCAGTACAGAGCAAAACTGTTAGCAGGATTGTATCTGTTTTGATAAGAGATTCAAGGAAGAATGTCATAAATGTTTTCTATCTTTAGGTGTCCCAGGCAGAAAGATCATCCTCTCTCTGCTCTGCTGGGGCTGAGGTCTCAGAGAGATATTTAGATTTCCCTTCTGCCTGATTTAATTTAATATTTAATCTCACATTTCACTGATCTGACCTGAAACAGGTGAAATTCTCTTCCTCCACCCTCTCTTTAAAAATAAAATCACAAATAATAAAAACATTTACTTTCAAGACTAACTTACTTTCAAATCTCTCAAAATGGAGACAAATGTTGAAATCTCAATTTATGCTTGTGAAATGTTTGTTCCTCGGTCATCTGTATTCAAGACCTATAATTAGATGCTGTGTGCTCCCATTTTCAGGAGGTTCTATATCTGCTTGATATGCTAGTTTCTGTTGGATTTTATAAGTGTTGAGTACAGTTACCTTTTATTGCATTTTTCCATGTTTTTTCCCTCAACATTGTTTAATAACACATGTATTTCAGCTCTGAATCTCTGTCCTCATTGTGATCACATTCCTAAAAAGAACCCCACAAATGTTTTGTGAAACTTCCAAAAACTGGGGTCTAGCTTCTCATAGGAATGGACCCTAGGCTGGGATTAAAACCATCAAAATTCCTGAAGTCATTGACAGAGTTAGCACACATGAAACTGAATTTTACAAGAAATCAGGACTTGAGATATCTCAGTAAAGCACATTGTTCTGATAATAAGGTAGAATTCCTCAAATGTGTTCATTCAATTCAGCATTATAGATAAAAGCATATTGCAGAGGAAACATTGGGTCAATCGTTCAGCTGTGTGCTTAAGCAAAGTAAATAAGGCATGAGAAGCTGCTACTTCCTGCAGAAATAATGTAGATGACCACATCTGAGAGAAACAGAAGAAATAAACATGGAAATAAAGTAGTCATAACGTAGACAAAACACTGCTTGACAGTGGTTTTCATACTGGTTCTGGAAAGCTTGATGCTACATTGCACTGGGCAGGGAGTCTTGCTCAGTGGTCCTTTCCAAACCAGTCAACCTTTCAGCAGCAGGAGTTTCCACTGGGGTCAGACTGCCAGGCAGGTTTTTGGGGTTTTGCCTTGCTGTGCAGTATGAAAAGGGCTTACTCCCTGAGGCTGTTCTGCTTTCCTCACCCAACAATGTTCCTGTTGTTGCAGCTGTCTGGACAATGGTGATGTCTGTGATGTCTGTGCCTTTCCTCCCATGCTACACTGTGGTTTTGTGGTTGTGGCTCTTTCAGGGTCAATTCACTGTTAAACTTAGGAAGAATTTTCTGTCTGTAACATGTTTGAGGGGACAGGTATGAAAAATGTGCATTTATGGAGCCTTCTGGACATCCACTCCATGCATGTGATGGGCAGTGACAGCAGGGGTGACTCCTGGCATCCCACAGACCATGGACAGAGCAGCATTCTCTCAGCTGGGTGGTGATGGTCTCATCTAAACTACCCACAAATCCTTGAGCCTTTTCCCAACTAGTGATCATTGTGTTATTTAGATATTTCGTGGTCTCCAGGAAAATAGTTTTTGAAGTTCACCTATATACATATGTTGTCCTCATAAACCTCAACTCTCCTGCATAGTTCTTTGTACATTTTTTCCTTGTGATCATCCACCCAGGAGAGAGTGAAATTTTCTCCATTGAAAATACATAACTTTTTTTTGTAATTCATGTCTTTACAACTTCTATTTCTCTCTATATATCTATTACTCTTGCTGTAATAATAAGCAGAACCATCTGTGTTTGACCAGGTTTTGGCATCATTGATTTCTAGTAGCTGTGTACAGATTGAAAATTTTAGGGCAGCTAAAAGACATTGGCAAGAGTCAGGCATACTTAAAAACAAGAACAGCAGTCTTTTAAAAACAATTGTTTGAAAAAGGGCATATACACAGAGAAAATAAATATCTACAGCTAAAATGTTCCTGCTCTGCTAACTTGACATTTTCCCCCCTCAAAATTGCTACCAATTTTCTATTCCTTCCACTAGATATTAATTGTTCCTTTCTTATTTATTGATATGAAAAGTTCTTGGGTTTTTCTTGATCCAAGCTGGGTGGATATAAACCCATAGCAGCTGGAGACCTGGTGTTTTGCCTGAGCACGTGAGGCAGCTCAGCTTTTCTCTGAGCCATGCAGGGAAGTGTGGCTGTGCTGACTGACCTGCAGCCTATGGCAGAGTTACCTTCTGCCTATCTTTCCTCATTGGAGACAGTAATTTAGACTATCTCTCCTTACCCTTTTTAACAGAACTAGTAAAATCTTAACTGTGGCCAAGACTTCTCATTTTTTTTAGTTGAAACTAAATTTATTAGATGGGAAGTTAGGAGACAAGTATCATGAGAGCACTTCCTTGGGAAAACATGTCAATTGTTAAGAAATAAAAATCAGGTAAAATTTCAGGAAGAGGGAATATGAATTGCTTTGGACGTGCTAAAAAAGTCTGCATATTTTCTTGGATTTGCTCTTCTATGCTTTGATTTGGAGAAGGAAACTGAAATTTGTCAGAGCCAGGAAAAATTGTGTGTAGGGAGGACCAAAGAAGTACTGATCCCTATGTGAATATCTTCCAGATATGGCCATCCTGAATGCTTTTGCAAAGTGCATTCTTCCACTCATACTGACTTTGCCTGTAAACAAGAATCAAGCCCCTTTTGGCAGGGTGCTGCCCTGCCTCCTGCCCACAGAGCACCTGAGTGTCCCAGTCCTGCTGTGGCAGCACTGCAGCTCCCAGAGCATCCCCCTTCCAGGCATTTTGGGCAAAACTTGACTTACTGTGAGAGACAGATGTTAACAAATGCTCTGGGATGTTGTAAAGCTTTGTGCTGATATTGGAAGCAGGAGCTTGTCTCACCATAATTTAAGAAATGGGCAGCCAGGCAGGGTGTAGGAGGCAAAGCAACTGGTTTGGGTGATAAGGGAAGAAAAGCCAGAAACAAGGAAATGAAGAGCAAGTTGGCAGAAGGAGAATAATGAGTCTGTTCATTACATTGATGCCATGTAAGATCATAGAATCATAGATTCCAGATGACTAAAGGTGACAGAATCTGGATTAAATAATACAGTAATCAAAGCATTTTTATGAATTGGAAAGCCACCAAGTTAGCTGTAAAGTCCCAAGCATGCTAACATTAACAATGGGGAGCAGATCAATTGCCAGCTCAGGAAGCAGCAACTTCCCACTTGTGAGAATGCCAAGAAACACATGGCCACGACATCATGCTGAGAAGTGTCCTTTGCAGTCACACAGATTTATACATCTGACTGCTATTTCATAGTGCAGTTCCTGTCCTTCTTGTAATGCAATTCCTCCCTGCTCCACTCTATCACCTCCTTTTTTCCCTTAAGGCTCTGATGTGCAACAAAAGCTCACCTCTGTAGAGTACTGTGAATTGAGGAGTTTCTGCTTCCCTTTCCTCTTGCTGACATTTTCCCTTTTGATTTTTTTCATTCCTTGATATTGCATATTTTCAGGGACACACAAACTTCCTGAAAGCTATTATTAACTTTTGTCTGTACCATATTAGAAGAAACTCTGTAGCTAAGAAGAATTGTTTTTTCTGTGTATTGTTATTAAATAATTTAAAAATTAAATTCAAATATTTTCCCTACCTTTTTCTTTTTTTTTCCATGAATGCATCTGATAAGAAGCTGCAGGCATCTTTTCTGTGCCCTAGGCTAATTGCCAGCAAGATCTTATTGAAATCTCATTTTCCAGGCTCTGGGTCCCACCCATCCTTTACCCTCAGAGCAGACTGGGTTGCAGCCTGTGGGGTCTCAGGACCCACAGAACTTTCCCAGATGTAAGATCTGAGTGTGCAGCTCTCACTGCTGGATCATCTGTTTTGTCAGCTGTGCAGGGAGGTTCTCCCCACTGCTAGGACACTTTGAGAAGGCACCTGGAAGGTCACAGGTTCTATTTGCTTGTTTTCATTCCCCAGGCTGTTGTTTAAAGACACAGTCTAGCTTCCAGAATAAACTGAGAAGTGAGGTTATGGGACTAATTGTGAATGTCTGTGTTGTAAATAGAGATACATGTTTATGCTTCCTGTATGCACAGATTCTAAAGAATTCCTGAAGTTCCCCATTTTCTGAAAGTGGTTATTATATTTAATTCATAGACAGATATGTGAATTTTAAATAAAGAGAACAGTCAAGCAAAAGGAAATCTGGAAGACAAGATATCCCAATGGCAGGCCTGAAGGCAAAAAGCAAAGCCTCCAGTCTATGTAGATACAATATTTTCCTCTTAAATCACAAAAATTTTAACTCTTAAAGTTTAAACAAACTGTACACCAGATTAATGTATTTTTACCTATTTTAGTTTTAAATTTTACAACCTCAAAACTTTAAATTACTAATCTGGAAGTCAGCCCCCAATTGTTCTAAAAATATGGTTTTATTAATCACTCTAGAGTTCTTATAGAACTCAATATACTTCATAGAGTTGAAACTGGAGCAAAGAGTTTCAGGATATTTTTCAAAATAAGATAAATTAAGCATGGAACTCTTTTGTTCATGATTATTTTACAAAAATTTTGAATTCAAAGTATGACCTTTTTAGTTTCTTTTTAAAAAAACCTTATGCCAAGAAATTACAGCAAACCATGTGAATATGTGAATACAAATGCACAATTTTATGAATTTTCCACAGAATTTTCAAAACCCTTGTTGAGAATGTATGGCCTATTTTATATCTGCAGCAGCTTCTAACTTGTTTCACATCTTAGATATGTCACAACTGGGAAAAAATCCAAAGAATATCAAGAATCTCGGGAGAAATTTTACTTTTGTGAGGACATTTTTGGAGCAATATAAATTGGGTGAGCAGCCCCACTCTTTAACAGCTTTAAACAAAATGTATTTTTCTGAGGAGCTATATCTCAGTCCTTGATACAAGCACACTCTTTTCCTCGATCCCTGTCCTGGCAGAGATTTAGCACATTTTACAGCCCAGGAGTGTGTGGGGAAGAACTGCTGTTATCACTCAGCAGCATGCTGGGAGATGTAAGTTGTTAGCAATAAGTGATGCAATTAAGTATTTCTTGGAGTGATCTTCATACTTAATTATGGCTCCATTTTGAGCCACGCATCACTAATAACACTGTACCTGCTCTGTAATTAGGTGACTACCTTGTATTTCTGATGTACTCATGAGCTGTACAGCAAGAACAAGCTACTCCACAGCACTTTAGAAAGCCATCTCTCACTGAGACACAATAGACACCATCTAGTCAACACAAAATGTCTTTTAAATACTGTTTCCAGAGTTAGCAGTGTTCAGAACCACTTCCCCCCCCAACAGTATAATTACATTCCAAACTTGAACATCTTGTGGATTTTCAACAAACATTTTAATTGCAGCACACAAACTCTGATAGTTCTAAAGTGCACAAAGTACTTGTCTGTTATGTACATCATAGTGGGCCCTAAAAAGAGACCTCAGCAACCTGCCTACTCACAGAGAGCACCCGACACCCTATACCTCTCTTGGTGGTGTGTGACCAGGTGGGACCCACTATATAAGGAGGGGACTCATAGGATCTATATATGCATGATTTATTCATAGGTGCACAAGACATCTGCTAATTTTTAATTAAAAAGTCAACTAACAGTTACCTTGAGAAGGACAAAGATGTTGGAAGTTGTGTTTTTTTTATGGAAGGCTCCTGGGTTTCAAAAACAGCTTCCTGTTTTTTTTCTGAGAGGACTGAGACCATTTTTCTTGAAAAAGTTGATTGACAAGATTGTCTTTTCCAAACAGGATGAGATTTGTGGTTTGTTCTAACATTAAACCAGTGCAATTCCCAATGCCAAAACCCCTGAAGTCAGATATTCTTCCCCACATGCACCAGGACCTTGCAGAGCAGCGTTCTCCAACCTCTTCCTGCACCCTCAGGAGCTGCACCTGCTGGCATGGCACACCTTCCCCCAGTGACCATTTGGAGTGAATTGACCTCATGTACATACAATTGTCCAGGTGAATGACTGGGAAAAATGTCCCCTGTCCAGAGCAAGGTGTCTTCTCCTCTAACTAACCCTGTTAATGCAAACCTTCCTGAGCTGGGGAGATGTGCTGCAGGCAGACCCTGTGTGGCTCTGCAGCAGAACACACCTTTCATGCTGTGATGTCTCTTCTCCCCCACCCTGCACACAGCCCAGGGGTGGCCCCTCTGACCTGAGGCTGCCTGGAGAGAAAAGCACATCTCCCTCTGTTTGTATTGCCTGCCTGAATCGTGTGCCTCAGCCCCCAGTGCCATATTTGCAGGTGCCATAAACATTAATAAGAGCAGTGAATATGAAGACAGACTGCTGCTCTGTTAGTAATTACAGGTTTTTCAAATAACATAATTTCCTAGTTAACATTAGGAAAGTGACTGAGAATTGCTGTAAATGTAAACATATGGATGTGGGTGCCTCTTTCCTGATATCAGCATTTTCCTGAAAGCAATTTAAATGAGAGAAGTGCAAAAGGAATTTATTTTTAGAGTGTGCTTTCCATAAGTGTCTATAGAGCTGAATGAAGTAATGTAGAAGTTTTCAGAATAAAAAGTGCAGTCACCTTGAAATGCACACTAATATGAATTTTAAATAGAACTCACAGCTCCATATTACCACAAACACTTTACAAAATACTGAGCTGAATGACAGAGCATTATTTGAACCTTTGTAATCTATTCTTTATAACCTGAACACTGGACTTTTTGTGGATGCATTGATTAGACTTCACAGAACTTCAAATGTCACAGCAGAGGCAATGACATCCCAGAGCTTGTTTGGTGTGAAATACACCAATAAAGGGTTTTACTGTGACCAAGTAAGATTTTACTTTCTCCTAAGCTACCTGCCTTTCTGCTTGATTTGACTGCAAAGATCCAAATGTATTTTCACAAATGCTCTTTAGTCAATGTGATAATTTAGTAAGTGAGAGAACTGAGGTACCTGCTCCCAAGCCTCACCACTGGCTGGGTTGTGATGCCCCTTTATCCTCAGGGGCTCCTCATGTTTGGGTATATGAAGAAAAGAAGGGCAGTGAGGTCTTAAATCCAGAGTTCAGAGATCCTATCTGTAACCACAAATATAAATGAATCTTAGAATATAAGTGACCAGAACTGTAGTTTATAGACATTCTCTCATGGAGCAACATAAGGAGGGAAGGCCCTGGTGAAGACAGTGGTCTTAGTTTGATACCATGTGGATTTATTTAATTTCACCAAGAAAGTTCTTATGGTTGAACATTGACTTTAGAAAAACTCTAAGGGCCTGAAGGAAAAGTTTTGCAATGAGTACAATATACCCTGGGGACAGCATGTTAGGGAAGAAATGTGATGGCTTCACTTATGTTACCTGTGGAGTTTGAATTGTTGAAAAAACTAAATCCCAGTTTTAAAACAGCTTAATCATACCAATAATTTACATTGCATCAACAGAGCTCAGGCATTGCTGGAAACATTTGCTTTTATTTCAGCAAGTTTAGAATCAAATCTTCCATATCTTCATCAGACCTCTTGAAAAATCACATTGACTGAAAATAAACTCCCCAGAAAGATTACAATGCCTTGGACTTCACAGAAGGATTAATCTCTTTGTTTAACCATGAGCTCCAAATGACATGATTGTTATAAAATTCACCCAATAACAGACCTACAAGTATCTTCAGGTGCTTTTTGAATCAAGGGAATATTTTTGCCTTTTGTGGTAATTAATTTATTTTTTCCAGCAGTGATCAGTGTCAGGTTTAAGTCCCATTTTAAAATCTTTTTTTTTTTAAATAAAACCAGGGAAGTAAAAAAAATAAAATAGTGACTGTTTTCCTAAGAACAGTTATGAGTAATAGGAATATACAGTGCCTAATTACAGTTTTGCTATTCACAGAATAGAGAAACAAAGTCCACCCACTTGGTGAGGATGAATGGGTTGATGCTGTAATAGAGACACCTGCATATGGCAAATCAAAACTTAAATTTCAGGATGCAGAGATTGCATCACTGAAGGTGTAGGGGAAACTGCTGTTGTGCAGGTCAGAGACTTTTTCACAATCCCACTGGGTTCCTTTGACCTGGCTTCCCACCAGGGCTGAGGACCTTCAAAGAGAAACCCAAACTGAAGGAGCCTTACTGGTTTCCAAACATCAACTTTTAGGTCTTCCAGTGCAAGTAAAACCTGTGTGGGATGCCAGCAGTCAAGCCAATGTTGATCCACTGTCCCTTAGCAGGAATCTGACTGGTAGGCAGGGAGAAGAATGAATAAACTTCTTGCTGTATTGTCAGCTTGTAATCCATAGTGAAATTTGAGTTATCACAAGCTAACTATTTGTATGATGAAAGGATAGTAGAAAAGGGCTTTTTCTGGCCTCCTCATCAGATGAAGTTCAGCTTCATTTTGGGGGATGTAAAATCTGTGTTTTAAGTCTGAAAAATAATGTTTGTTTGGTGGCATACTGTGGCACAGAAACACAGATAAATGGAGGCTTCAAGGCCATGCTGACAAGACATAAGAAAAATTAGCAATAATACCTTCGAAGTACAAAAGACACACAGCCAATTTAATGCTCTTTCACACAATAGCTCCATAGTGCTGAGCTGAGCTGAGCTGAAAGGAGGCAAAGTTGGTATTCTCAACTCTGGACTTTGGACAAGCCCAACCCCTCTGACTGGCAGTCTTTTCTGGGAGAATATTCAGTGCACATAGGTTAGGCAATCATTAGTCAATTAAATGAGGTGCTCTGGACCATGTTCTGCAGGAACTCTTCCCATTCCCTACTTGCACAGCCTATATTCCTAATTAAGCTACAGTGAATATCAACCTGAGCTGGGATTTATTCTTTTAGTCTTCTGTTAAGCCCAGAAAAATCAATGCTGCTCCTGAAGATAGCAGTGTATGACCCCAGGCACCTGAGCAGTTCTTTTGACATCACTGAAATGGCTTATATGTGTGAACTCTGTCTTCAGCTGAAGTTAGAAAAATACTTCACAATCAATAAAGTGTGACTGCTTCCTTTTTCCAGATGATAGTGTTCCTCAACATCCACATCAACACGTATAAGTCGGTCTATTAATCCAAGAGAACATTGCACTGCTCCTGTAACTATTGATAGGATGTTTGTTGGGTTTCATTTTTCTGATAAAACTGTATTTTTGGTTCTTTGATAGAGTTTAACAGTTCACTACTGAACTGGATATTGTCCTGGAATGAAAAGAGGTCCAGTTCTATTATTCCATACTCAGTTCATCTGGTTCACCTGTTTCTCTCCTATGTTTTTTTTTTCCCTGAGGAGCTATTCTCTGTGTATATGCACAGCAAGTTTTCCAATGGGATGTTCACCAATGAGTAACTTTATTTGCAGAAAAACCAGCCAGACAGGGAGACTCATGCTGAGATCAGGCGTAGGCAAGATTTCTTGGCAGGAGCTTGGCATGGCTGCATCATACAAAAGCATGAGCTCCAGAAGAATTTGTTTGTATTTGATGCACAAATATCTTTCAGTGAAAAATGAATTCCTACTTTCTAGTGTACTTTAATAAACTCCAAAACTAAGTGAAGCCAATTCAAGGTGATTATAAAGATAAAATTAAAACCAATGTGCATCCTGTCAAGATGGCATGTGGAGCATCCATTTGTAGTGCAAAGTGCTCCAAGAATCATTGCCATTTATTCTGTACAGCTCCCACACTCTCTATAGAAAGAAAATTTTTAAAAATTCTTGATGAAAGAATGACTATCAGAAATTATGATTGCTTGAAGTTTATGCTTTAAAGGGACAAGACCATGATGTTCTCACCAAGAACATTCCGTTGCAGCGATGTTCCTGTGTGCCAGATTGCAGCAGGCAAGGAAAAGTTTTGAATTGTCTTTATGTTTGTGTCTGACATCTTTGGATGGCCACAGGGAAAAATGTTTGGAGTTTTTTTGTAACGGGGGAAAGCCAGGATAGAAATCCTGATTTTGATTTCAACTTGTCTTGGAGAAAGAAGCACACTGTCCACTGCCCCTCAGAAAAAAACTGGTAGGCTCCAGCTCAAGGACAACCACTGCTGGCAAACAAGCCCACTCTTAAATTACTCAATCCAATTTACATTAAAACAAACAAACAATCAAGCAGTAGTTTTTATGGTTTCCTCTAGTTTCTTGTGTCTTACAGGTTCTAATGCATCAAGTCAGTTGAAGAGCAGGGTTAAAGATGTACACTTGCCCTCAGATACTCAGGGCTTCTGTTCCAGCTCTTCTGAGGAACCCATCTGAGTCTGGCATAAACATGCAGGGAAGCCAACCCTCCCTTTGGCTTGTCCACAGGATAAATTGATGGTGTAGAGTGGCTGATTGGAGAGGTTTAATATATTTAGCATCAAAGTGGACTTTCAATCATTGTTTTAAATTTTTCTCATGTTTCTTCTCAGATTTTCACTCAGTAGCTGAAAATCACATGCTATGTGCTCTCAAGTAGCTTACTATCATCCTTAACACTTAATTCTTAATCTAGTAATACATGGACTCATGTTTCTTTAGAGAAAGTTAAATCCACTGATTTACTCAAATTTCGAGGGAAGAGGAACAAATTAACACTTGTGCTTTCATTTAGTGTCTTGGGTAAGGCTGCAATGAGAACATATCAGTTTGCCATTTACTTTCAAGCTGGAGGCAAATGTAATTGTATTGGAATGTTCCTTTACCGTAGTCTGAACCTTTTTAAAAAAGCTATGGAAATTCCTTATACTGTGAGATTTCTGTCACACAAGTGTTTTGTGTCTCAAGAAACCAAAGAAAATAAATTTTCTGGTCTTGCAAAAGCTGTGTGATCCAGAAGAGTAGGGGTAAGTATTTATTTGCAAAACAGATGATGTCCCAGAATTTCTGGTGAGCGTCTGTCTGCTGCTGAATGGAACCTAAGTTTCCTTTTCATCCTCCCTGACATGCAGAGATGGAGAGCTGTGGCAGCTCAGTTTCCTACACCATCACAAAGGTGTGGGGCATGTCCAGCACAGCCAGAAATAGCAGCTAGAGCTGGGCTGCAGTTGCTTTCTCTTCAAAACCCAGCCACTAGCAGCAGAATCCACCAAGATCAGAATGTCGAGAAGGATGGGGTCTGGACTGATGCTTTTCTCTGCTTTTTGTTGGGACTGAGCAGCAGTGTGAAGAGGCCAAGGAGCCTGCTCACCTGGAGGAGATGGGAAGTGTGCTGCTGTCTCCTCGTGGTACAGACACACCAGTTCTGTGGGACTGGGTTCACAACACGTGCAGGAGTTTTTGGATACAAAGGTAAGAAACACACCTTGGAAATAACTTTGAAGAGGAACACAAACTAAGGACTTATATGAAGACAAATTATCAAGTCTTTTTCCTCTTCTTTTCCCTCCAGGAAATTTTATGACAGAGCACTCATAGTAATGTGGGATATACCCCATCCCATAATTGTACTTTTCCTATGGCCATTCTGGATGGCTGCAGCTGTGAGTTTGTTTCTCCTTCAGACTGAAGAAGGACAATAAAGGTACATATATTCCATAAGAGTTATTGCCATTAGACAGCTATAGAGGAAAATAAAAGGATGTCTTAGGGAAAAAAAACAAATCAAAACAAAAAGAGAAAACCCTCAACTCTTCTCTAGTTCCTGCAAATAACCATCAGGGGTTATTATTTATATGGTAGGGAGATCAGCATGGATTTCAGGCTGCTGAAGGCCTGGGTCAAGCTAAGAATTGAAGAAATAAAGGATTTCAGTGACCTTCTCATCACCAGTTTTTCATAATATCTAACTTCAGGCATTTTCTTACCAGCTGTGTGGGGTTTTCAGACCACCCAGAGGTTTTGTGTACACAATATGAAAGATCTGTAGACTACAGAATATATGTATGCAATATATGTATATAGATAGATTTAGATATGTATATAGATATACATGTATGCAAATTACACACACAAAGATGTTACCAACCTAACTCTAGGTGATAACTGTGGAATAGTGCTTAAAAACAAGGTACTGGGATGCTCTGGTTTTACTCTTCATCCAATGCACATTTCTATTTAACCATCAGGTCTAATAACCAAAGACAAGTGAAGCATAAAGATGTTTATGAAAACAAGCAGTCCCTGTAGCTTTTATGGAGCATTCTATGCAGAATTTCTTTTCCTCAGCAAGAAAAATCTAATAAAAATCAGCAACAGTGGAATGATTTTTTTTCTCTTCCTCTTAATCAGCAGGCAAAAAAAAACCTGTGAGTAGAGTGGGGAGAGTTTTTTCCCTGACAAAACATTTTTCAGCTGTCAGACACAATGAGATGTGTCATTTATATACAGGTTATAATATATAGACAGAACAAATGAACATTTCAAAGTTGAAAAATTTAGAGTGGAAGTAATGAGTTTGTCATATGGCTTTGCAAAAGTCTTCATTTTTTCAGTTTAGTTTATGCATTCAGCTTTTAATATTAGGATCAAGATTACATCTCATTCTTTGAAAAATAAAGTCTCTGCTGTCTGTGAGCTCGATAACAGGAATTACTTGATAATGTTCAGTTGCCTGTATTTTATTTTTGTTTTTTCATGCAGGAAATCAGAGTAGGTGACCACAATGGTTATGCCAGGCTTTAAGTTTGAATAGAAATGAACAAATCTGACATTATAATGGATTTTTTCTTTTTTACTTGACAGCAAAGAAATGCAAATTCAAACCTAGGACAGTGCAACATTTAATAAATGAGCAGCTCTCTCTTCTATACTATTAAAATTAGTTGGTTCCAGTTTTTGCACTTAATAATCTTCTCACATAATTTATTTCTTCAAAATAAAACAATACCATTGAAACAAACCACTGAAAAATAATCAGGCAATTTTTATTAAATGGCATTGTGGCTTTCTATACAGCTTGAAAGGTTTTGGGTCTCAAGAGTGTTGAAATCTTGTCTCAGTCACTGGGACTGCATTTTAGAACCCCAGGGACACTTGCAGGCTGAATTCTGTGTCAGCAGAAATGTCACAATAGGACAATGGCCAAAGTGGCTTTTAGCGAAGACGTTATTCAAGAAGTTTGTTTCTCACTGCCTATTGGACATTGTAGCCTTTTTTTCAGGACATTAAATTTCTAGGGTCTGCTCTTGTTCAGTTCAAATAGTTCAGCTGCTGACAGATGCCCAAATCTTCCCCAAGAACTTTAGTGGGAACGGGATTTCCAGGAAAATCCATTATTTTATTTTCCACATAAATGTCTTTAGCCAGATACATAATCCCATGCAATGCTACAGGCTTGGGACAGAGTCACTGGAAACCTGACTGGTGGGACCTGGGGCTGCCAGTGGGCAGCAGCTGAACATGAGCCAGAGTGTGTGCCCAGCTGGCCAACAGGGCCAGTGGCACCCAGCTTGGATCAGAAGAAGGATGGTCAGCAGGACCAGGGCAGTGATCATCCCCCTGTATCACCACTTGTGAAATCACACTCAGATCCTGGTTTTGGCTTGGAGCCTCTCACTACAACACTGAGTTGCTGGAGAATGTCTGGAGAAGGACAGCAGAGCTGGAGAAGGGTCTGGAGGAAAAGTCTGATGGGGAGCAGCTGAGGGAGCTGTGGGTGTTTGTCCTGGAGAAGAGGAGGCTCAGGAGGGACCTTATCACTCTGTACAACCCCTGGAAGAGGCTGCAGCCAGGTGGGGATTGGTCTCTTCTCCCAGGTAACAAGGGACAGGAAGAGAGGAAATGGCCTCAGGTTGTACCAGGGGACCCTGAGATTAAATGGGAAAATTTCTTCACCAAAAGGAGGCCCAAGGAAGTGGGTAAGTCACCATCCCTGTAGGTAGATGTGTAGGTGTGATGCTTAGGGACATGGCAGTGCTGTGTTAGTGGTTTGGCTCGATGATCCTAAAGATCTTCTCCAACCTTAATGATTTCAGTGATTCTGTATAAGCACAATTGAACCAAACATTAAAAGATTGGCAATAATTCTATTGTTTCACACTAAAAACAGGGAGCATTGTTCAGTCTTTCCAGAGTGATTAATTGACTATTCATTTCCTTAACTCATGTTAACTTGGAATCTATCTCTTACTCAAACTAGGAATGTGCTTTTTTTAAAACTAATTACATCATGCCACTTTCTTCACTCCCACTGACTTCAGAGGTCAGGCACAATGATATTAGAAAAATGGGATTTGACTTATGAAACACCATCTGCAGCTACAAATGGATGTCTAAAAAATGTGGCACCTCAGACTAAAACCTCTGTCCCAAGAACCCAAAGATTTTAACAGTTGAAGATTTGAGGATGCTTTGTAAATTTACAACTCATGCTATTATAAGTGAATTGAGAAGTCAGCTATGAAGGTTTAATCCTCAATACAACAAAGAGGGACAATCCTAGTAAAGCTTCCAATATGTTCCCTTTTCCTGCAGTGATGCCTTTTTCTGTCAAACTTACATTAGCTTTTCAGTGTATTCTACAAATGGGGATTTGCAGAAGTACATTGGTAATCAGAAAAGGTGGAAAATAATTTAAAGATGTGAAGAACAATTTTTAGAGTGTTGCTGTTGGTGAAGGATGAAATTAAGGCAATAAGTAGAACCAAAAAGAATTCAATAAATGAAATGCAATCAGAACATGTCAGCTACTGAGTCCATTAAAGCAAGGGGGGGTATATTATTTTAAATAACAAATTCAGACATGTCTAACTTGTATATCATTGACAGCATCATTACCAAATAAAATCTTTAAATTGCAACCTATTTTGTTTTCTTTTTCCAGAAACCTCCTGAATTAACTGGTCACTTTGACCATGAGAAGTAAGGACAAAGATGAATACAAATAAGGCAATACCACAGTAGCCTTTCAAAGAATAGGAAAGTAGCTCAAGAGACAAAGAGGTGCAAAGGCTCAAGTTTTGATTTGTACATTTTCTTTAACAGGGTAATGTCTCTGAATCAATACTGCTTGAAGTCTGAGGCACTTTTGCAAAGGTGCATGGTATGTTGCACACTTTGCAGCATCCTCCCAAGTTCTAGTAGAAACCACTGGAAAACGTGACAAAAGTTGCAGAAGGGTTGACATTTCTTCTGACAAACACTGCCACTGAGAGATACACTGTTTGGCTGAAAGTAGTTAATATTTTTAAATGTTGCTCTTTGTTTTTGGTTGTTTTTTTTTTTTTTTTTAGTTTATAGTAATGGTAAAGAGATTTATGGATTATAATCAGCTTTTAATCAATGTGCCTCTAAAATTGGCATCAGAAAAATTTAAAAATAGCCAAGGCTGTAAATAGAGCTAAGGATATTGATGTAATAATGGCTGAAGTGGCATTAATCATAGTCAAAATATAATCTTCCTTGCTGTCTAGGGACAGCTCCAGAAGATGCAAGGAGACAAGCTGAAAGCAATACATGGCAAGAGTCTCCAAACCACAGGAAAATCCCTTCCCAATTTTTCCTGTATAAAACTGCCAGCATGCAGATGCACCTACCAGCATCAAGTGGTGCAAAACCTTCGGTTGCTTGATGGCAACACAGTAATTAGGACACTTTGCATGGCCAGGGTTCTGCTGTCAGTTGTGGGACAGTGAATTTAAATGTCATCAATGCCATCAGCTCTACTGAGTAATCCATCCACAACTCTGCTTCCACTGATTTTAAAATGGAAGGTGTCGGGTTTTCCATCCCATAAAGCAACTTTCATCATCTGCAGCTATGAAATGACTATTTCCTGTTCAGCTTTCTGGACCAAAGCCTGCTGGTCAGATAGGTCAGGGATTTGTATTTGAGGGTTGTTGTAACATGTTGAAAATCATCCAGAAAATAGAGGCAGGGGGCTGGATGTTCAGTGCATCTTTTTGAGTTACATGCCCAGTGCAGGGCTTCCTGCAGCTGCAGGGGAAAGGATCTGATGACCTTTGCTGTCTTTTTGTTACGATGTTCTCAGATGAAAGTGAGATTCTTTTCCCATGGACACCTAAGAGGCAGTAGGACCTAACAGCAGAAATCAATGTTGTATTAATAGAGAGAAACTTGGTATCCAGTGTGCAGAAATGGATGGAAGAACCAAAAGTAACCCACATGGCAGAGAAGCACTTATGGGAGGAAAGATATGAATGGTACAGAGGGACTGAGGATAGAAAAAAAATTAAATTATACTTTTTTATAAGTAACGTAACATCACTGTATTTTAAAAATATTTAAGAATAATTATATACACTTTCAACTGTTATAATTGCTGCAAGTTGCCACAGATTTACAAAGTAATGAGCCTGGAGATTTTGTGGGTTTTAAGATATTACCCACAATGTGGTGATTTTGGAAATTCCTGACTAACAGCAGCTTTATGAGATGTCAAAATTACCTTTTCACATCTATTTACTTTTTTGTTCTACCTCTTTGAAAATGTCACTTCACAAGAGAGATGCTTATAGTTTTTGTATGTAGTCAGTGTGTTTCTACAACACAAATCACGGTCTGAAGCTCTTTCTTTGTACCCATCACACCGAGTTCCACAGAATTAACATAACAAATTCCAGCAACAGCCCCATCAGCTCCCTGGTGCTGTACAGCCTGAGAAAAGCTCTAGAGTAGTTTGTGGCTTATTAATGGTAATTCAGACAGGATCAAATTTAGTTCTTCAACTAAAGAAGCATATTTCTTCCCAGCTTATTTCTTTAACTGCAGATTTAGAAATTACTTCTCACTACTCATTGAACAAAAAGAGTACAAATTAAAAACAAACAAACAAACAAACAAAAAACAAAAAAAAAAAAACCCACATAAAACCCCAAACAAACAAAACCAAACAAAACAAACAAAAAAATCCGACAGAGGACTCCCTAGGACTCCCTAGAAAACAAATAGGCCAAACAAAACACAAGAAAGCCAAACAAGACCCAAAAAGCAGCTGAAGACTTGGAAACCTATGAAGGTTTTATCCAGTTTTAGTGGAGCATGTGTCTCAGAGGGTGTGAGGAAAAGCCAACACAATAGACAAACCAATTTGAGGTTGATAGACCTTTCTGCTTTCTCAAACACCTAAAGTTAATCTGATTTTAACATTTGTTCACAACTCACTGACTCCTGAAAGGGCCTCATGTCTTCATCTCTGGAAAAGACACAACTGCTTGAAATTGCTGTCCTATGACTGTGACTTTTCTACCCTTTCTTCTTCGTGGTGCCATAGGGCCACCTGAGCCTCTAGTTATCAGCAATATTTTCCAGTTATATTCACATTCTGAATGCTGACTTTAGACTTTAACCAAAACTACCTAAACAGAGCACAGCTTTTTCCTGAAACAGGATGAAAATAGATATCTCAGTGGTTTGAGACAGCTCACCTAACCTTCCAGTGTATGCATAATTCAACACATTGCTTTTGACAAATAAAAATAAATAATGCATTTCCCTGAAAGCTCACGGTAAAGGAAAAGTTTATGGAACAAGAAACAGCACGCTTATGGGGAAAAAATTTAACCAAATTAAAAAGAGAAAGATTATTTACTAAATTTAGGAAGGTATTGAATAGTGTAAGTTCAGAATCCTGAAAATAATCTATTCATAGCCCAGAAAATGGCATAGTCCTTACTATGTAAATGTATTTATATATAAGAAATATGTTACCAAAAGTGAGAAATATGGTATTTAGTGGAAATTCAATCCTTGCCCCTGGCTGGTGCAAAATTTACGCTAAAATTCCTGCCAAAGGATCTGAGCTAAGCTGATCTTTTTGCACTTTCCCAGCAAGTTTCTGACTTTCAGTGAAAAGCCAAAGTGCTAAATTCTTGCCATTAAACATCTGCTTCATTCCAGATTAATACCAGAAATAGATGAATTAGCTTAAAAAACCCCACTCTTGATTGTTCAGAATTTTAAACTGCTGCTACTACACAAGAAATCATGCTGCTTCTGCCTTTGTGGAACTCTATGACTAACTAGTTTACCTGTTTTCTAGGAAAACTCTCTGCATAATGGATGTGACTTTTAAACATTAATTACATATTCAATTACTTATTATTATTCAGTACTTAATGCAGGTGTACTTAAAAGGAAAATTACCATCTGGTACCCAGCCTTTGCAGCTTATAGTTTAATGTGGATTGAATAGTTCAAGAATATCAGTCACCTTTTCCAGCTGTAGAGATATTTTTCACATATGCTTTCCCAAATCTAAGCAAAAAAAGTGGCTAAGAGTTGAATCTCTACAGTGCATAACAAGCTGGAAATAGTTCATTTCAAGAAACTGAGAAGGATAAGGAAAAACCAATTGTTTATGCATGAGGAGTGATAAACTAGATCAGTAACCTATAAATTAAAAAGAACTAAGGAAGAAATACAACAGGAAAATATGCTTAAGAGAGGAGGGGAAAAGCAAACAGAGTAGGGATGTAAAAAGACAAAGCAAACCAAATGGAAAGAGCATATGGCAGGATGAAAATCACCTGAAGCAATACTAGAGGAAACTCTGGAGCTCCTTGTCACAGAGGAGCTAACAAGAGTGGTAGAATTTTGTCTTTGTTCCAGAGGAGACCTTAAAAATTAATAGAAAAAAACTGCGTGGATAGGTCTTAAGGAAAGAAAGACACTACAAACCACTGGAACTGGAGAGTAGCTTGCTGCAAAATTGCTGCAGTTCTGTCTTGTTACAATATGATTTTCTGTTGTGGGTCAGAAGAACCTAGAATATGTGAGCACTAAACTTGGAGTTAATGTGAAAGGCAGAAAAGGTAATTCTAGGTGGTATATAGCTCAAGCAGAACATTTTGGATGGATTTCAATGGATTTGAACCCCATGATTTAAAAAAGTTTTTTTAGTTTATGCAGGAGAATAGGAAGGTTCACACCTCTAACCTCAATAGGTAAGGTCAAAGGCACAGAGAAGGAAAGGAAATTAACCTTAGTAGGGACTGCAGAGAGCCCAAATATGAGAGAGACACACTGCATGTGCATATGCAGATGGTGCAATAGTTGTTCCCCTTGGTGGCAAAATCCATGGAATAAACTGGGGCTATAACATTTAGGAAAAAAACCCAACACAATGAGACTCAACAAGATAGCAAAAACATGAAGTGGACTGGAATTCATGGTGGGTTTTTCTCTTTACACACCAGATGATTAATATGAATCTCATTTTGGTGAGGCAGAATACCAAAATCGCTTATAGAATAGGCTCTATGTAGTATTCATAAGGCAATAGTTGCAGAAATACTGTTCTTTACACTGCCTTGTGAAGACATGCATTTATTCTTACACATTCATTTTATCCAAACTGAGACTGAATTAAGGAAGAATCAGCCAGTGACCAATCCCTTCAATTTTGTGTCCAAGCTGTGTCTTAGTCGTTAGATCTGTGCAATGAAGTGCAGCAGCCTGCTCCCTCCCTCTGGCCACAGTGAATTATTAATTGCTGTTTATCTCCGAGTTTGTCACTCCTTGGAGGATTTCATTAAAGAAAAGTGAAAACGAATACTTGAGATAGCAAGTCCTCCACTTCCAAGGATGTTATTCAGGCACATCTGTTCACACAATAATGTAATTTCAAAGATATTGAACCTTGTATCAGAACAGTTTTATAGCTATGAATCTCCATGAAAATAGTCATTCACAGGTGTGAGACAAATTGATTAAGCCACAAAGAATGAACAGTTTAGGGACAAATTTTGAAAGAGCAAGAAATTAAATGAATGATCAAGTTCTTTAAAGGAGTTCAACATTTTAAATCCTTTGACAAGTCATTGATATTGGAAGGAAAATTTAGACAATTCTTTGCTTTGAAACTCCACTTTTCCTTAAATCTAAAATCTAATGTCCTTAAAAAATTCTGTCTGTTTAGAAACTCAAGCCCATTGTATGCAGAACTCTCTTCCCTTTGTAATAACCTGATGTGGCACTTCAAAAAGAATCGACTTTCAGCACACATTTTCCAGTGTTGAATTCATGATTATTTGTACCTCTGTAAGAGGATTAACATGATGTAATGGCACAAAGTGCAGAAATAATGAAATGCTGTTTACTTGCCAAGCCATTACAGAATTATCTATTGCTCTCGAAGAAGTAAATATAAATTCTCACAAAGTTTTCCCAAATGTAGCAGAGATGAGCAGCAGCTTAAATAAAATAGGATGGTTCCTGCTTCAAAAATAGTTTCTTATTGCATGAATGACAATAAACTGGAGCAGCTCAACTCTGATTTACACTTGACTGATGATACACTCTGAAAGTATGAGACATTTTTTTGTTATTGTCATATATGAGACAGAAAATACCAGTTTCTAAGTTCAACAGTAAAACATTCCTCAAGAAACTTTACTGAAAAAGAAATTTGAAGGGCTGTCACTCCCTTAAGCTGCTAAGAACAATTAAATAAGATAAAGGACCAATTTTCTTGGGATTCTTCCAGACCAGAAATAGTTTTTTTTTAATTGAAATCCTGACATTGCTAAAACAGCCACTTAAATTCTCTGTTGAAATTATCCATGTTTCACAGTAGCATCATAATATCACATCATATTTTATGCACTTCAGCAAGAACTTGCCTCTTGAGGAGCCCTAGGAGATAGTTACTAATTGTGTCTTACTCACTTCCTGGCAGTTCAAAAGCACACTTACATCTGACTTCTTCTTAGACATGCTTATTTTTAGTTTCTTGGGCTGAGAAGAAGCTATTGTCATAGATGATAGAAATGTCAGGTCTATGCTCCTGCTGTTTATCTTTCAGCATTATTACTTCACCTTCCTCAAAACTAATTGTTTGGAATGTTGCCCAAGTTAAAAAATATCAAATGAATGCATATCAGGAAATTATATATAATCTTTTGACTCAGTGCCTCCAAAATAGCTTCAGGGACCAGGTCAGCCTGGTTAAACCTTTGCTATCAGGATCCATCAGTGTGCACAGCTCATGTTTGGGAGTGCATGTTAGCAGGCAGATGTATGGTACCACCCTCACTTCTCCCTGACCCACTGAACTCTTGCCCCTGCCTGCAATCCTGTTCTTCAGAGGGCACCAACTCAAAAAACTGCATTAAACAAGCTCCTGGCTCCTGTTTTGGGGAAAAGAAAAAAAAAAAGAAAAAAAAAAAAGCAAAGACAAAATTCTTATTCCTTTAGAATTTTTTTTTGTTTTGTTTTGTTTTGTAAAGAGAAAAATATAGAAACGTAGCAAGAATAAGGCTTTAAAGTTTCTCCAGAAATATAGAACATCTTCCCAAAACTGAGCTAACTTCAAACTTTCAGCATTATGTGGCACTGCCTCACTGTTTCCTGAATACATTGCAGTCTCTAGTGTCACTAAGGATTTAGGAATAGAAAATACAGACCTGGGAGAAATATTCTTGGTCAAAACAACAGCTTTCCCACCACTGCAAAAAAAGCACAGAAACAGCTTCAAAAGTATCTCAGGTCCCATCTGCAATCCAGTTTGGTGTTTGTCTCCAGTATTTCTGCAGGCAGGTCACTCCAGAGTCACACCTCTAACCATTAATGCAAGAATTGACCTCATCAGTGCATTGATGCCTCCATCACCTTCAGCTTGAATGGCATTTCCTTCACACAACTGCCACTCACTGCTTATAAAGGCTGCATGTCTCTCCTTAATGTGTTTATAGAAGACAGTAATGTCATATTTTAATCTTTACACACTCCTATTGGTAGGGCAGACAAACAAGGGCCTTGAGTCATGAAGCAGTTCCACACTACCCCATCCCTGCAGGTACCTGCTTGGGGCTGCTGGGTGTGGTGGGAGCTGTCCCTGCCCGTGACAGAGGGGTTAGGACTAGATCTTATTTAAGGTCTCCTCCAAACCAAACCAAACCAAACCATTCTAGGATTCTGTGGTTCTGTTAAATATCCACTAAAGGCCTCTATCTGAAGAAGAGTGATCCAAACCAACACAACAATACAGGTACCATCCATAAGGGATCTAAGTGAGGTTGTTACAGGCACAACCCATAAGGGAAGACACTGAGAGCAGACCCTGGATGTTTTCATGTGGGCAGAGACTTCTGCTTTGCTGCAGCCCAGCACAACTCCAGGGAGGTCTGAAAGCCTTGTGCTGGCTGTAGAGACAGAACATCTGCACCAGACACATTTGAAACATCCTTTAAAATTAAACTGGTCCCCAAAGCCATATGAACCCTTCTGTCTGGTTGTATAATGACCTCTGTTTTCATTCACCTTCAAACAACCATGAATTCAACTGGAGTGCAAAGTTTTGTAGACCATACCGTGGGTTTAGTGATTTCCCAGTGCATTCATTCAGCCCTGTCAAATAAAACAGCCCTTGGAGTGTAAAGATAGAGGATTACCTGTAAGGAGGGCCATGGGAAACAGCCCTTGAGGAGAGGAAAATCAGCATTTTAAAACATATGTAGAGGAACCAGGTTCATGACAAATTCTGATGAAGTTCAGACTGGAGGGCTGATCAAAGGTAAGTCCATTCACCACTCAGACACAGGGAAAATCAAGCAATACACCATGAAAGAACAAAGGACGTGTAACACTGCAGGGTGGCTGTATGAGAGTCTTCATGGACAGAAAAATACTGAAGGAGCCACTTGAGAGTTTCAGAGGTTGAGGTATATGGAGGAGGAAAGATGAAAAATTGAGAAGCTAACAAGAATTTCAGTGACACGGGGAATGCAGTCATGTCTTTTGACTTAGTCTGATGACAAAGCTTATGAAACAAGAAATAAGGCAAAAGTATAATGCATTGACTAAGCTACAATAACAAAATAAATGTTTAAGATCAGTCATTCTGTTATGTTACAGAGTGCTGGAACAAATAATGATGTAAAAGAGGCCACTATTCAACAGATTTAGATTTCCCTTGGAGAATTCAGTTGCCAAAATTGACTGACCTCTGAAGTGACCCAAGTAGGCCACAATCAACTCTTGGTTTTATGGTCTGTAGTTTCTGAACAAGAGTGCCATGGGAACCTAATCAATGAACAGAGACACAAAATACCCAACATTAATTACTCATTTTAGAGAAAGCCCACCAGAGATAAGTCAACTTTTAGCTTTGGATAGCTGTGAGAATCAGAGATTGAAAGTGTTTTACCTCTGTGTTTCCAACTCTACTACAGGTTAATGCAGTAAGCTGTGCACTAGGCTCTCTATTTAATATACAGATATAAGTATATGTCTCTATTTAGTATGTTATTTAGTGTACTGATGGGGGATTGACTTTTTATCTGTGTGTGCATATGAAATAAATGAGCTAAAATGGTCAGTAACTAATGAATAAAAGCAATTAATCATCGCCAGGAAAGGAGTAAATTGCCACAGAAAGAAACGTCCTGGGAAGAGAAGAAGAGATTTTACTTTTTAATTTGATCTCAGCACCATCTTGAAAACGAATAATGCTTTTCTTATCACTTCTGTAATGCTTTATCAGCAGAGCAAAGGCAGCATCCAAATGGAAACAGATTTTGTATTTCCATGTTTTTCAATGTAAATCAAGAGGAACAGATTAATTTTCATCATTCTTGTTCACTGAGCTGCTCAGTGGAACACAGAAGTTGAGCACTTCATTCTCCAATGCACAGAACAACATCCTGTTGGATGGATTTGGCTGGAATTTCAGAACAACTAATGATGCTTTTAAGACTCAGCAGCAATAGTTGTAGCACCATAATACACTCTATAAAGCCAAAGACCATGTCTATCACTAAAAAGAAGAGCTGCAAAGAAAGTATTGATTAGCCAGCTGTTTCTTAGTAAGGAAACAAGGAGCATATAACAGAATTGTTAAGTATAATCTCTATTTATTCTACCAAAAAAAAAAATAAATCCCCTGTATAACAGGATCATCACTCTTTGCAGATGGGAAGACAAAGTACAAAACACATATCTGGGTTTTACAAGTCTATTAATTTTGCCTTAGGGCAGACTCTCAGTGTTCTAAATGAAAATGCTAAAAAAGAGTTTGGCTACTCATTTGCAGAGAGTTTTTCATTGGATTCACTGACAGAATGGAAAGGCTTGTCAGGCGAAGTCTGCATAATGCTTCACTTTATAATCTGGATGATGAATGTTCAGCAAGCCCTTTAAAAATGCAGATAATACAAAGCTAGAAATTGCTGTGCATAGGCTGTAGGAGGGGATAACAAGTTAATAATGACCTTGACAAATGCTAAGGTCCAAAACTAGGATGAAATTCAAGGTTTGTGAAATTCATCAAGTGGAAGGGCCTAAAGATAAAAAAGACTGGTATGCTGGGCAGGGTGGAGAACAACATATTGTGTTATTCATATATATGGCAGATGGGACAAAGAATATTCAGATACCAGGAAAACTTGCTAATTATGACTCTGACTTACAAGGATTTTCAGGTCACATTGACAGAGGAAGAAACTGAAAGAAACACATAGTTTCCATACTGAAGGTAATTTTAAAAGTTAAGCAGACTTCTGTGAAGGATGGTATTGATTCTGTCTTTAGGTAGGGAATGGATTCAATGAGCTTCACATGTAATGTTCAACTATGTTAACTACAGTTTAGATTGTCAATTGTGAATATCCTATTTGCCAGAAAATGTTCTACTCATAAATAATGCTCAGTTCTTTGATGGACAGCTGTGACTTAAGTACAATATGGTTTATTGGGGTAAGAAGAGTGTGCAGTTCTCATTCCCACATTTTGGGAGTCTTCACAAAGTCATGAAAACATCAAGACCACTGTGGATACAGAGCATGTCAGCTGCCTTACAGTAACCCCTCCCAGGAACTCTCCTGCAAAGTACTTCACATATTTTGAATCACAGAATCACAAACTCACTTAGGTTAGAAAAGACTCTGAAGACCACCAGGTCCAAACAAAAACTTGAGAAGCAAGTTGTGCCAAACTTCTTCATATTCTTCAAGAGTAGAAGTATGCAAGTGGACAAGTTCCAGGGACCAGCTGATAGTTTTTAGATGCAGAACCTATCTTATCTAACAGTAATTTATTTATGTTGCCATATCCCTGTGCTCCATGGAGATACAAGGTAATGAATTCAAGACTCACACAGACTAAATAATTGATTTGAATTGTAATACCATACTGAACTCTTTATCATGCACCTGGACAAGTATCAGAGACTGCTCACAAAAGTACAGCAGAGGCACACAGCAATTCTAGCAAGCCTGCATCTGGGTCACCCTGTTTGGAGGTCACAGGCTCACTTCCTATGCACTGCTATTCCACTGTCACCTGAAAATTTGTTCAAAACAGGTATTTTTCTGTCTTAAAAAACCAACCAAACAAATAAACAACAACAACAAAAAAAGTTGTTGGGACCAGATGCTCTGCACATGTCAGAAAAATAATTTGACAGGACAAGGTGGTCATGCCATGAGGTGCTGCCAGGTCACATCTCAGGTCACTCTTACAGCTTTTTTTTTTTCCATCACTCATTCTCTTCTTCCTTTGGATATTCTGTGCTTCCATCTCACTTGAATATTTTCAAATATTTTATCACAATTTGTCCAATACATTTTTTCCCAGTATAACTGGCTTCCTTGGTGACAAAGGATGTTTTCATACTTTTTGTTGTATTTGTTTATTGAATGCAACAGAAAAAAATTTGTGTAATGATGGTGAAAAACTTCACATGAGATTCAAAAGCTGGTTTATTATGTTTACAGGCTGAATCACAAAATTTACTCAAATTAAGTAACACAAAACCCCTTAAAATCTGTGGGACTACTTGTATAGTAAGGTATAACTCATAGATCATCATCAAGATTATCATAAAATTATTGGAGTCATCATATGATATATTGCTCTGCTATAAATTGAATATACATATACATATACATATACATACACATACATATATTTTAAAAAATCTCCTGAGAAATTTAATAAGCAAGTTTTCCAATTTTTTTTAAAGGGCTCTTAGATTGCAAGGAAGAGGCCTTCAGAATGATAAGGATTCAATACAGAACTGACATTCTACCTAGAAAGCAGCCAGGCTTTCATATGTAAATTCTCCAGTGTGTTTTGAGTTTTACTTCTAAAAAGTGTATTGTTCTGTTTTTGGAATAGTTGCATAATATTAAATTTTGCCCTTGGAAAATTTTTCTTTGGTTGCCTGAAAAACTATTGCTTCATTTTAGATCTTCTGAAATGACAGATCAGAAGTGCCCAAAGGACTTTATACATTAACTAGTTAATATGAGATGTCACCATGATTAATGAATGATGGTTCTTTTTAAAAAGCAATACTTTCAGTCCAGTTTTCATGGCATGAGCCTGAAATGACAGCACTTAGTTGCATAAGAAGTGGAAGAAAAGAACTTCAAAATTTTTCAGGTAAACCTGAAAAAAAACCAACAAAGAGGAAAATGCCAGCGTAAGTGGATTGCAGTGAGACATGCTTGGGTTTATTCCAATATGTTAAAGAGTAATTATTTCCATTAGGTTAAAAAAAATTGGAAAATGTTGGTGAATATTTTGTGGACAGGTGAACTGAAAAGAATGCAAAAATGCATTTTTAGCTACAATTATCAGCCATTCATACTTAAAAATTAATAGAGAAAACAAGAAAGCAAGTGTCCATGGAGGATGCTGTACTGGAAGGTAGCAATGCTTGACGTCAGAGCAGTCTAAGTCTCAGATGAAAAAACAGGCTACAGGCTAACCATTTTTGAGCTCAGAACAAGCACCCAGCCCATTCTGTTGTTAGAAGCAGATGTGGACAGGAGGGCCAGCTGTGGAAGAAAAAAACCTGCAAAAAAAAGGTAGTTGAATCAGGGCTAGTAAAAAAGACTTTAAGAGTTTTGAGAACAGGAACCGGAGTTTTATATCGCTGGAGGCAGCGAGTCAGTGAAAGGAGAGGGCAGAGGTGGGTTTAACAGAGCAGAGCAGTCAGACAAGCCTGGGGTCCCCACACCAGAGGGGCTCTGCAGCAGCTCTGCTGTGCACAGCAGGCAGGAGCTGGGCTGGTGTACAGCTCCTTCCACTCACCTGCTCTTTACACACAGCCCACATCCAGTACAGGGACACCACAAAGGATATGCCAAATTCTAAGTTCTGTCTTCTCAATGTCCATCATCAATCACTCTGTGACATCTTTTAGTTCCAGCCCAACCACTAGGGCTGTAGGGGGACAGAGGATGGGGCTGTCTGACAGTCTTTTCTTGAACTGTTCACTGAAAGGCTCTTTGCCTTGCATGGCCCTGTATCATTTTGAAGCAAAGGTGATGTGCTTTGCAGTTATCCTGCTGAAGAAGACAAGAGAATGAGGAGTTACATGAGAATAATGATCAGAATTTATAGGAGTAAACTAGACTCTATTACCCCAGTTCCCTCCTCTCTGGTTCCCCAGTTCTCTCCTCTCTGGTTACCCACTTCTACAAAAATTTCTGTAATTCTGTTCCATCTGAGACACTAAATCAGAATGAAATCAGCCACATGTTTTACACGAGTTCTTGAGAAGAGTACAGATTGTTTCTGTAGGCAACTACAAGAGCAAGCTCAACAGTGGCCACTTTGGAGT
>WBND01001435.1:94339-106279 GCA_013398595.1 Tychaedon coryphoeus
TATTACTAACATCCTCACTCACAACAGCTTAGAAAATTCAGTTGTTTCTGGTGTCACTGGTCCAGGAGAATGACAAGGAGATTTCCTCATTTGATGATCTTGTCTACAAAGAATGCCTGCTCTAACTTTACATGCAAAAGTTAAAGTTTTAAAAAAGGTTCCAGAACACTAGTTAATAGCAATACATGTTAAGTACATGCTGCTTAGTCACCTAAATCAGAAAAAGATCAAAAATAAATCTGATCATCATGATTACTGAAATTAAAGACCAACAGAGATTGAGGTGAATGAATTGCCACTTTTCTGCAGAAATAAACTCCTTTGAAAACATAATAAGCAATTATGGCTTTGTAAGGGTGCTTATTCATACACCTGCATAATGTATTTATGGCAGTTTTTAAAATACAAAGTTCCAGTTTGTACCTATACTGCCAGAGCTGCATGATTAAATATTTTCCCTGGATTTTAAAACTGCGTGTGTGAGTGGGAAGGCAGCAGAGAAATTGTAAAGGCTACTTCAGATATTTGTAGACGTGCTTCTGCTCAAAGAAGTCAGCTTAAATCCCATGTGATGTGGGTTTTAACTTGTGCCCATGAAAGAGGTGCTTTAGCTCATTTTTGGGGCATGCAGCAGTGGAAGTGTGCTCAATAGCTCATCAATGCTGCCTGCTGTGATCTCAGGTTCCTGGCCTAGGAATTATGATGCCACAGGCAGGTGCTCTCTGCTTTTTAGTACCTCAGAGCATGGCATGGCTGTAGCAGCCATGGAAAAGCCATGGAAAAGCCATGGAAAAGCCACTTTCCTTATCTGGGCTCAGCAGGAGCCACAGGGGCTTGGCTCAACACGGCAGAGCAGCCCTGGGCTGTGTGTACACAGGTAAGGTAACACACCTGCCTGCTGGGAGCAGAGGTGTCTAATCCAGGGCTCTGCCTCTGGCTCTTCCTGTAGCCCCTTCCCTGGTTAATAGGGGGGACTGGAAAATAAATCGAGTTACTGATTGGTTTTCCTTGCTGGGAAATGACTGAAAAGCAGCTTTATGGAGACACTTGGAAAGAGATAGTCTGATTTAATTTTGGACATCAGTCACCAAATTCTGTGGTTTACAAATCAAGATGCTGTTGTGTTGAGGAAATCCCTGCTTGCCAAGAGCTGCACCTCTGGAACTGCAGCCAAGGGCCCCATTAAATTTGACTTTATGTCCTTGTGTCCTTGGCCTAAAGAATGAATAAAGCTCTTGTTTTAAAGGTGGGTATACTGGCTTGCCATTAGGATGATGGTGTACCCTTTGGTCATTTGGAGAGATGCTGTGGAGGCCCAGAGGGCCCCCATCCCTTGCTGGGGTTTGGCTGCTGGGGGCTGGGGCCAGCTTGTGGCCACTGCAGCCTGTGAACAGGGCTCTGTCCTTGTTCCCAGCCCATGCAGTCCCTCAGAGTGTAAAGCAAGAGGGTCTGTACATTTATGTAAATATATACACACTTATTTTCTGCCTTGCTCTGCAGTGGAGCAGTGACCACATTGCCCATTAGGTTGTGTTTACCCTGAGAGACCTCGGAGGCTTAGGCAATACAAAAGAGCACAAAAGATAATCAAAACAGGCTCAGAGCAATAGCCAGAGGCACAGCCACATTTACAGTGAGCAACACAATGCTGCATGACAAAGGAGGATTATTCTCCTACCTTCACCTCTGTGAACAGCCTAGTCCCAGTGAAGGACAAGCCAGGGACCTCAGAAATAGCTCTGGCAACTTGCCATGGTCTACTTCTCAAGAAAACTTGTGCAGAAAATTGTTTCACCTAAGGAGTGGCCTGTGGTGTGGCCTTCACTGCAGATATATTTTGTTCACTTCTGATATTTTTATACACTGAGAGAAAAAATTCTGACTAAAGTCAATGCTGCTGTTCAGCCATAAGTTCCCTAACACATGTCCATCCTAATGAGTAGTTTACTGGTGGACATCAATTATTTCTGCTTCTTTCCCACGAGAGAGCACCCAGTGTTTGAAATCATGTTTCTTTCCTCAGTACTTGTCATTCTTATTTAGTCCAGAGGAGCTGAGAAATAAGTAGTCAATTCCCACTTCCTTCCTTTGCAGAATTGCAGTAATAACCTAGAATTACTGTTCGACATCCAATCTTCTTCAGCAGATGGCTTTCAGAAAATAAATACACTCGACTTGCCAAGCTTTGTCCTGAAGTACAAAAGCTATCCACACTAAATAAGGATTTTAAGAGTTTTCATTTTCGTATTGTGATCTATACTTTGTTCATGAACCGTAATATGAGATGAGAAGTGAACTCTTATTTATTCAAATTTACATTATGTATCTCATATCAGGTGCAGATTTAAGAAGTAGGAGGTAGAAGCAAAAGAGTGTGAATGGGCCAAACTCAGACCCAGTTTTTACAGCATCTGCTCTCAAGTGTTATAATTAGTTAAGAAACAATAAACAGATTCCTTTTACCTCACCCCACTTTATACTAAGGATATGTCCACCTTTGAGAAATATAAAAGTGTTTTAGAAGCTTTTCTAGGGGTAAAAGATAATCCAAATGCCTCCCAAAACACAAATAAATTAACTGAGGAAGGATTTTTTTTTTAATGTCCACCACGTGAGACTAATATATCAAAACCAAACCACACCAACCAAACAAAAAAAAAAAAATCACCCAGGACCATGTAATGGTACTTGAAAGATCTGTAAGGCATCAGCTAAAAAGCACAGTAAAATTCAGTGTCTGGCAGCTGAAAGTTAAGTTTGGAAAACTCAAGGCAGAAATGAGGATTTGAGATTTTCAAGTGAGGTTAATTACCAATTAAAAAAAATCCACACAGGACTGGAAATTCTCCATCCCTCAACTGGCTTTCATTTCTGATCTCCTTACATTGCTAAAACATCCAGGTAGCTCCTTCCTTGCAAATGGATCCCCAGAGACTTTTCTATCATGTCGCTTACTACCACAGTAACAAGTGGGACTTATCCTTAAGAAGTCTGAGCAGATTCCTGTTCAGATTTCTGCTTTTTTACCCAGATTGCAATAAAGTCTGAAACCTCCTGAACATCCACTTCTCTCACCACCATCCCCAGGCTCTCTTTCATTTCCTAGGACCACCTACAAAATCACTTACACTCTTCTTAGTCTGTTGTGAGCACCCACTCATTTGGCAAAACATCAGAACACACATTTACCTTGACAGTCGTTCCTTTTCTCTCTCAGATCTTCTTCATTCAATCTTGCACTTGTCCCAGATGAGCAGATGTACAATCTTGCTGGTAAGTTTTCTCCCTCTTCCATTCCACTTTTGCCCTTTCTGTCCCATGATCTTCTCTGTGGCTTTTTAAATTTCCTAATTTCTACCTCCAGGGAGCCTATGCTAGTGCTTTGAGAGCTGCAGGAGATGTCCTTTAATTTCCAGCAAAAGGTCTTGCTAGAGGACAGAGAAACTGTGAAGATAGAAAATCCTGGGTTTTGATGGCAATGTCAATAACTGCAGGGCTCCTCTATAAATTTCTACCAGCACTTGCCCAGAGCTAAACAAGAATGTGGATACAACATTAGTACAGGAGAAAACACATTATGTGAAATTCTGCATTTTGTGGGCAAAATTTTCCCTTTCAAGAAAGAAAGGTAATGAGTATTGAAATTCAGAGTGACAAAAAGAGTTGTGCTCTGTACCTGATTTGATTTCATTTTTCATTGATTATGGAAGTATTCTGGTCTTTGTATATTCCAATACCACATGACTTTCTCATTTTTCTGTATCTTTAACAATTATACTTTTAATTATACTTTTATACTTTTATGTACATGAGTACATATGAACAGTCACCCTGACACACAGAGCCTATGCTGCATCTGCAGAGGTGTAAGTTTGTTGAGCTAGACAGCAACAGAAGCCAAGTCTCAGTCTCACACAGGGCTCTGAGCCGCAGAAAAGTTCCTTTCTTGTTGAAAATCTTTTCAGGGTGTGACACATGGGTGAATTTGCACATGCAAAGCTCAGAGAGACAAAATCACAAGTTCTTTTATTCAAGATTTTCCATTTGTTTTTAGCAAGAGTAAGAGGGGATATATGTACCTGGGAGACCTTTTTTAGCAAAAGATTTTACATACTGAGGTCATAATTTAGAGGGGAGAGTGTAAGTTTAAGGCAGCCAGTAGCCTAAACATTTAAGGATATGATCAAATGAAGTTTACAGAGCAATATATTGGATTTAAATGGCTCTGTACATGGAAGGTCCTGTAGCCCCAGTATGGATGTACACTGGGGTGGTTCCTGTGTTCCTCATTGGACCTGCTCTCATTTTCAGCTCAGAGCTCTCAAATGCTGCTCTAGCTTCCACCAGCAAGATCAAAGGGCCAAACTGCAACTGAGGGTCTGAGCAGCTTTGTGATACTCTGGGCATGTCTCACCCCCTCACCTCACCTGTCCTGATGGCACTGAGAGAAAAAGAAAGGACCTCCCTGACCTGTGCAAACATCACATACCCTCTCTCCAGAGCTGGCTTTGCCAGGTGATAGAGTCATCACACTTAGATCTGGTATTAGCTGTGCAGAAGATACCTGAGGTTCAAAAATATTAATACACACAAAGCAGATTCCATGTGAATGATCATCTCAGGCCAATCCAGGTGTAAAGGTGGACAGCTTTGATGGTTACAGACGTGATTCAACTCCCTGGGAACCAAAGCTAGCTGGATATAGCCCAGCCCTGCTCTGGGAGTAACTGGGCTGAGCCAGTATTATGGTTCTCAAGACAGCAAACACCCACTGTTCACATGGTGATACATCACACAGAAGTTGTGGAAACAACACTGATGGAGTCTCCTCTCGATTTAGCTAGAAAAAATTCACTTCTCTGCTCCACGTTCTTCTTTAGAAGTTCAAACAAACCTTGAGACCACAGCAGGCATCTCTTGAGATGTAATATCAAAGTGAATTCTCAGGGATACATTTTTAAGAGCTATGTGAACAGTTCTCTGAAGAGCTATTGGTGTACAGAGCTTCTGTCAGGGTAATGTTCTTGAAAGAAGAATAGAGACTCTGTGGATTAACAGAAAAATAGTTTTTAATAGAAGGGAAGCTCACCAGCAGAACTGTGAGGACCTGGCAGAGGACCCCTCATGTTTCCATTTCTTCTTCTTTCTTCTGAGAAGATAAAAACTATTTTTAAGAATAGGAGGGGAAGGGAAGACTCCACAACCAAGTCATCAGCAGCCAGTATCCTTTTATTCAGTGCTATAATCTTTCTTCCAACACCCCAAACACAAGAGCACTCACAGGGACCAATTTCTTCCACATAACACTCTTCCAGCATGGGAAAGCATGTACAGAACCTGGAGTCAAAGGGAGAGTAATCCAGATCAAGTGATTACTAACACTGATGGGAATTCAAGTGATTTGCCCAGAGCTCACAGTCACAGAAGGAGCAGCACATCACTGCAGCAGGAGAGAAACAGCCCTGAGGGAGAGGGACCTGCTCTGGCAAGGGAGCCAAAGAGAAACCATGTGCTGCACTTTGCATTCTCACTGCCCCCACAGCTGTGCTGCAGCTGGGTGTGATGCAGCAGTGATGCAGCTGGAGGGGAGGGAGAGCCTGTTTCCAGCCCATTCATCCCCCCCCGGGTGTACCCCTGTCTGCTGTCAGCCAGGATCAATGTATGCAAACATTAAAAATGGCTTATTTAGAAACAGAAGAGAAACTGGGGTGGGGAGATATGTGTGCCTTGAAATAATCAATGAGCATAAAGGAAAACAAGAAGGCAGAGTGTGTGAAAGATTTTTAGCAGGAGCTTTAAAGCAGATAATGAGAATTACATTCTAGTTGGATGGCTTTAAAGCAAAAAAATGTCACTGAAAAAGAACTAATAAATCTAATTGATTATTTTTTTTCATAGCTCTTCCTACTTTTGTCTGAAGAAAGTTAAACGACCAGTACTGCTCCTCTCCACCCATATTTCTAGGGAAAAGGGACATGTTTCCCAAATTCAGATTAAGATATTATGGCACAAACTGAATCTTCACAGTGAGAGAGCACGTCTGGGAGGAGACACCCAAGTCTTTCTATAAGTTATTCAGGTTCCAGATTCTCAATGCTGTGATCATTTTCTGAGACAGCAGTTCAGTGTCCAGCATGCTAGCTGTAAAAGTTAGGAAGTCATGCCTGTTTTTCAGACCATTAAGTTTTGAACTTCAGTGCTGCACAAAGCCATATTTCAGTTTTACTCACTACAGGTCTGCAGACTGGCTTACAGAAGTTTGCAGAAGTGAACATTGATTAATGAGACAAGGCAGTAGTCAATGAAAGCAGCAAATGGGTGGACTCAGGAGGACTGACTCTTGAGAACCAATTAATGTGTGGACATGCCATCTGGGCTGGCAGCACTCAGGGTAGCTCATACCTGCTGCCACTGCTGGCACTGCACCAAGAGGAATCAGAGCATCTGTCAGGCTCCAGGATCCATAACAGAAAACAGCAGTGCAGAGAGCTTCAAAACAAGCCTTGAACATCAAAACTCACTGGTAAATCCCTAGAATAAAAAGGCTAGAGATAATGTGGAAATAACTGTATTAAAAGCAAAACATTGAATTGTTTCCTATGCAAAAAAAAAGTTTCATATACATGGCCCTTTCTCTGTTCCTCTTTGACTGCAGATGCAACTCTTTTCTCAAAATTGCTTTTGATTACTTTAATTGACATCAAAATCATATGTTTTCTCTGTGAATATCTTAAAGTAAAACTTCAGAGTTTCAGCTACAGGCTTCACTTTTCTCTCCCATTTCCTGCAGTTCATTTTAATGAGGTCAAGAGTCTTTCCAAAGAGGTGCTGAATCAGTTAGGAAAAATTGTATAGTATGAGCAAGCCATATCTCACTTAACTGCATATCATTGACATTCAAGGACTTGTCTATTGAAAAACAAAATTTCTCTAGCACTGCTGGTTATTTAGCCCAAGTGCAGGGAGGAATATCACTACCCTGCCTCCCTTTTCCTGCTGGAAGAAACAGTCTAGATATGAGCTACTGCCAGGAGTTGACAGTATCAGTCTTAAAAGGGGAAAATTGATTTTACAATCTCACAGTGAATCACACAGGAGCAGCAAGATAACCAGGGCTACCTTATGGTCTTGTGCCCAGTAGAAACCATTATTGCTTTCAATGGACACATTTTTGTGGGATGGGAAGTGAAATATCAGGAATCAGTGTCAAAATTTAAGATTTTAGTGCTTAATCACTATAATCTTCATTTCAGAAGAGATAATTTGACTTTGGCTTGAAGACAGCTGTATTGCAAAAAGGCAGACAATTCAGAACTGTGTGAATCAATTAGAAAATAAATGAACCAAATTACCATTTTTACTCTTCTTTCTCCCATGCTTCATCATTTTGACCTTACTTTTTGAAATATCAGACTTAACATCAGCATATAAATATAAACTTTGACAAAAATTGACTTGGCACTGCAAGCTGTGCTAACATCTGAGATAAATAAACTAAGTGTTACGAAGGGTTTTTTTGCAGGTCCTGCATGAGACTTTCTCAGTGCCTGATCCAAATTATTGGATCCTTCTAAATTATTAGAAAATATTCTGTTAGCTACAATAGGCATTTGAGTGGGTTATCAGTGAAGAAGAATGGCTATATATTTGGATTAAAGAGATAATCAGTCTCTGCAATATTTGCTTCAGAGAATGAATCATAGAAAACACAGCTTTCAGCTGAGGTGTTTGTCTATCTTATGCATCAGTAAGCTTGATCATAGTGGAACTTTAATGAGACATTTGTGTAGAGCAGTTGAAGTTGTCTAATTACAGACTTTTCTAGGAGCATCTTCTGTTCCCAGTGGGACCTGGCCTATTTTCAGAGTAGTGTGGCTGGAAAGGGAGGATTATTTTACCTGTCTCCATTACTAAAAGCTAACATGACATTGCCCCTTTGTACTTTCCAAGAAAATACTCTCCTATTAGACGTTAAGCTGAGCTTAATACTTTAATTGTTGGACATCTTGAATGTGTTTGAATGAAGTTTAGCAATAAGAAGAGATGCACCTGATGGAAGTTTGTGTGCTCACTGAAATGTAGAAAAAATTTGAAAACTTCTGTTATTTTCAAGCAAGAAAAATTGCAAGTTTCATCTGAGTAGATTCTGCCTTTCCATGTCTTCCCAGATAAAGACATGTTAGGGTGAAAACACCATGGTAATAGAACTATCTTTCTTATACACAAACTGTTGACCAACTTACAAGCCATTAATTTTGCTGAGGCTACTGTCAGAGGAGTCTCAGAGTGTGGAGTCAGGCAGCTGAACTCTGAATTGTATGTGGAAAACACAAGATATCCTAAAATAGGATTCAAAATGGTCCTCAACCCAAGATGGGTTTGGAAGATGGAATGGTAGACCAAGAGATGGATGCAAGTCAAATTTCAACAAATGCTGAGTGCCTGCTCTACAATGGCCCTTCTCCCATCAGAATGTTGGCCTTACTCTGGCAAGCCCAGTAAACTCTACTGTGAAGAGGTACAAGTGAGATTTTACTGCTTGGTTTGCTCTAGCATCCAGGCTTTCCTGTTCATTTTATCAGTGCTGCTGGAGTTTTGGAAACAAATTCCAAACCTAACGTAAACCCCAGTAATTACCAATCTGAGGACAGAGATTTTACAGATGACCAGAACCAATCCTCTTAGAGCCTATAAACAGCTGTCCTGAGTGAGCCCCTCTGAGCTCTCCTGCACACAGGCTGCACCAGCCTCTCCCTCCAAGAGGGACACTGGGAGCTCACAAATCCTTCAGCTGGCAATATTTGAAAGACCATTGCTGATGACAAGCCTTGGGCTGATACCCCACAGGACATTCCCCAAGGTGCAAGCCATGCCTGATGAGAAACACAAAGGGATTTGATGTATTTCACCCAGTTTGAGGTGAGTTTTTGATAGGTACCTTTGTGCACAAATGGTGATCTATAGATCTCTGAATCTTACACCCTTTGTGTATTGGTATCTGTTGCACTCTTACTTTTTCCAATCCCTGGTCTCAATGTAAATAATCACAAATTTACTCCAATCTGATTTTCCGATCCATGCTTCATCTATATAGAGTAACAGAGTGAACCTTGTCATCAAGGTCTGTTAAGGTTGTACTTTCATAAATTCCTATTAAAACCTATTTTTTGTCAATCACCTTGATGGTGATCCTTTCAGTGGCCAAAACCACTCATTTGCAACACAGGTCAAAATAACTCTTTTAAGTCAGTAAAATTTATGTCCAGTGTTGCCACTGTGAATTAGAAGAGAACCAGTTAAATCACTGAAAACTTTATTATTATCAGTTAACCATATACTAATTCTCATTACTCATTCATCCAAAACCATGTGGAATGGCGTGATGGTAAAAAGACATGCAAATCCTAGTATTGGCATGGATTGAACAACCATGATAATAAACCTCTAAGCACCCATAGCAATAAGAAAAAAAAGAAACTGAGCAGAAAATTGCAGAAAGCTCAGAGTCCACTGAAGTGTTTCAATCAGTCTGCAAACAATATAACATTAGATAATCAGTACATTATTTTTGATCCACTGAATGAAAGCTGATATCTGCCTAATCATTAAATTGAAGACACATTTTCATAAATAGCAGCATACTTTTACCTAGCTGAAAGGCTCCAAGCTGGTGTGCAATAAATAGTAATACCTTATTTTGTAGCCAGAAGCTGTTTAGGTAAGGAAGGAAATTCCCTATGTATTGGCTTTTAATATTCCTCTGAGGAGACCCAAGAACATCCATCTCTTCTTGACAACTGATATTGCAGAGAAAAATTATCACTGAGCACATTTTCATTGCCACAGAAGTCAGAAAACACTCTCTGCTAGACTTGATAAAGAACCAAATCCTAAAAGCAAGAGATTTCAGGTGAAAATTCTCTGTCCCCAGCAGGACTCTGTACCATAAAAATCAGCAGTTGTAATGTCCCAAGCAGTTATTTTCAGATCATATGGAGCACTAAGTGATCTCAGAGATAACCAGGAACAACATATGCACTGATATAATATGAAATACTTTAATTGTTCTGAGAAAAGGAGTAGGATGCCTGTGTCACAGGCTTATTAAATATAGCCTTTACATTGAACAGGAGTACACTCATGCTTAGATAAAGTGAGAGCTGCGTGGCAGATTACCAAATTGGGAAAAGCACTTGGGCTCATCTCTCCCTCTCCACTGCCACATCCTGTACATTCACATCCAGCTCTCCCCGTAGCCAGCACCTCCTCCAGCATTCATCAGGTCTTGTAATGTGTTTGTCACTTGTCTGCTCACTTAGTCAGTCCCAGCAGGGGAAATATTTGCAGTAGGGTGTCTTCTGTAATAATCCAGCTAGTATTTAGAGTCTGCAGACCACTTTTTCCCTCAGCTGCAGAAGTTCAGTTGTGTGGGGGTGGAATTCATCTCACCCAAATATAGTCCACAGAAAGAAATAAGCCCTGCTGGGCAAGATTTTTCTGCTCTATTTTAAGCAGTGACCTCAGGA
The DNA here is from genome assembly GCA_013398595.1 of Tychaedon coryphoeus. Lineage (NCBI taxonomy): Eukaryota > Metazoa > Chordata > Aves > Passeriformes > Muscicapidae > Tychaedon > Tychaedon coryphoeus. Next base: position 104,866 of record WBND01001435.1, read on the forward strand.
TGAGATTTCTGTCACCAAGCACCTATTTCTCTTCTCTGACAGTACAGTGAGCCTGTGATGACTCACTCAGATGTAGGAGTCTGCAGCTGGTCCCATGAATCCTGCCTGGAGTCTCTCGAAGGTGAGGGCAAGACCTTGGACTGCAGGTAAACCCTTACAAAAGGAAAATGTTAAAATCAGATGTGAGCAGCAGGCCAGGCTGAGATAACCTACATCAGGACAGAGGCATGCACTTCCACACTGGTGGTGGATTTTAAAACACCCTCAGTACAAATGTTCTGTGAGTCAGAAATACCTGTGCTTGTACCTGCTACATTTATTCTTGTTCTGGTGTGCTTTTGTCTGAGTTATTGTTGCACATTGCTAAGTGGATAGTTTGATGTTTCAGCAATTAACAAGGACTTGCTTGAACTTAGCTCCTAATAAAAATAAAATTAATTAATTTAAAAGGCAGTAGCTACTCCAAAATAACAGCTTACATAGGTGAGAGGCAGATGGAAGAGCACATCACTGAGCCTCAGCAATATAGCTGTCCATGAGCTTTCCATAGATGGACACTTTAGCTGCCTGCTAAATTTGTCTGATTGGGACTTCTCCCAGCATCTCATTTGTAATAACCTATATCAATGTCTCTGAAAAACCTTTTTTTTTGTATGTATATTGGAAAGCAAATATCTACACATTTCATTTTATTTATCAAACTATTATATTAAAATACATTAATGTGCTTACTCTAATATAATTATTTGGGTTTGGGGTTGGTTTTTTTTTGGGGGGGGGAGTGGGTTTCTGTTTGTTTGGTTTTGTTTTGAAATTTAAAAATCTTTTAACTTCCATTCTATAAAATTACAAAAATGTGTCTTTCACGACTGTCAATTTTTCCAAAACATTTTTTGTAGACTGTGACATTCTCAGCACTCATCAAGGATGTCACCAGTGCCAGCAACCAGAGCTGACTGTAGACAAGCCATTCAATGAGAAGTTTCTGCCACAGGTAAATAAGAAATAAAAAGTATCACAGCAATCCAACAACAGATTAGGAACGTACAGATTAGGAACAGAAGACTGTTGGCTGGGAAAAGGCTTTAGGATTAATATCCAAATCCAAAAAATCATGAAAATCTAGTATTCCTGAGAGGAAAAAAATTACTGAGCTATCCATTCTTTCAGAATAAGGATGAGTGTACACCCTGAATGGTAACACACACAATCTACATTACAGCTACATGGAATAGAAAGCATTTCACACAAACTCAGAATCATATTCTATCATTAAAATCTCACTTCTGAAAATGTGTAAGAGTTTTGTTGGAAAAAAAGTTGGAAATATTTGCGCAGATACCATGCATCTCTCCCTTACTCCATGGCAAAAAGCTCTTATGTTTTGGAAAGCAGAAGCTGCAATCACAGGGCT
>WBND01001436.1:3508-41267 GCA_013398595.1 Tychaedon coryphoeus
CAATTATTTAAGAGTGAAAATGAGATTCATCTAACTTACGCTGACGCAGAAAAACAGTGCTATATTCACAACTGAACACACTGCAGCTATTAAATAGCCATACAGTTAGAAACACTTCCAATTAATAAGCAGACGCTTATAAATACCAGCAAGAGTTCTGAGTGTTTAAATACAGCTACAAATTCATGTAAGGTGCTTTACCAGCCGTCTTAATTCAAGGGCAAGAATGTTAATCTATGCTAAACAGATTTACCATAAATATGCAAGAGAGTTAAGGGGCCTCACAGATGCTACCATGTTGACTAAAAAAACTTACTGTGATGTTCAAAGCACATATGCACAAAAATTCACATTCAAACAAAATTCACATTCTTTTGCTCCTGATATTTTTAGATAAGTGCCACCAATTACAAAAATTACTTACATGTATACTGAGAAAGTGCCACTGAAAAGTATCAACATTATTTTCCTATGAAGACTGAGATTCTCATAGGTTTAATCAATGTAGTGGTTCTCTTACTAATTACTGGGTGATAATTCTTATTTACATCACTCTTCCCTTCTGGTATAATCTTTTGGTTAGGTATATAAAACTATTTTTCACCTGTTATAACACTGATCTTATTATATTAATTGAAGAAAAAAAAGGTCAGGATTCAAATTACAGATCTAAAAGTAGATGCCTTCTAAGTTAAAGAAAAAAACAGTTAAAGAAAAACAAAACAAAACAAAGAAAAATAGGAAACTCAGAGTCAAATCTAATTACCTGTGAACTGTTTTCTAGCATTTTTTCCTGAGAGGCAACCACTGCTGATATTAAGCTCAAGTTTTCTGATATTAATTTGTTACTTTATGAACAAGAGAAATGCAAGTTGACAAACTGGTAGAGGAAACTGCTTTACTCAAGAAGTGGAAAAGCAATTTTAAAAATGAATTTTAAATAATCTCAGCTATCACAATTTATTTTCACAACATGAAACATTTTAATTAGACTGAAAGTTGACAATGACCTATAGAATTACGAAAAAACCCACAGAAAATTGAGTAACCATGAGCTTTGATCAACAGGCCAGGCACTTCCAATTTTGCCCTTCCTAGCTGAAAAACTTGCTTGATCAGAAGTGAGCAGTTGGCTGTTTAAAGGCTGAATGAACCTTGCTCATAAGATATCTCTACAACATGTCTAGTACTGCTGCTTTATAAGCAGGCCAATGTTAGCTGCCACAGGTACACCATAAGACAGGTGCAAAGTATCAAACCAGACTTGAAATTATACAAATGCAACTGCAGCCATTCAGTGCTTGCAAAGCTGACCACAAATAAGAACGACCACCCTCAACTATGGACCAATTCCAACTGGAGTATACGACTGGGCAACCTAATACACAGTTTTATTAAAATTGGAGAGGGTTGCAGATCTGTAAGAATTACGATTTGCACATCTGTCCTTTGAAATAAGAAGTGTCAAACTTGGCAAGTCAAAATTGAGCACTTCAGTTAAGGAAAAAAAAGCAAAGAAAAAGAAAAGATAAAAAAGATCACCTAGTAAGCTTCCCCATATTCTGATACCAGCAAGACATGATGATCAGTCAGCCATTTTGTCAGACAACTACTTTATGGAAATGTGTTAATTGTTTATGTGAACTTTTTTACTATTATGTTAAGAAGTTCAGCAATTGTCTTTAGAAAAGTCAGGCAAACACATTCCAAGAGTTTGGAGAAGGAAAAAAGTTAACTCTTTCAATCACACTAAACTGCCCTTGCCAAATTAGCAAATTAGCATCTGTCAATACCAAGATAGCAGCTGATGAATTATATTTACCGTTAGCATTGGAGTTGTCAAGAGTCCCCAGGCGAAGAATTCTAGAAATATGACCACCACCGCATGGTATACACTCGGCCGACCAATACCCTGTTGCTAAGAAAGAAAAATAAATGCAGTGGTTGTACACATCCAGCTCATTACACGTGCAAGTATCTCCGGCAAACATGTTTTGAGCATAACCACTTTTCAACATGACCTACTAACCAAGCCCTTGGGAGCAACAATAAGCCAAACAAGGGAGGAGAAATTGTTTTGTACTACAAAACAACTAAAGATCTCCAGGGAACTTGAAAAAGTTTGTTCCCTTGAGCACCTGCTGACTGAAAAGAGTTACTGGCCCTGTTCCTGGCATTGCCATGTACTGCTCTTACCCCCAACATAACTTTAGATTCTCTTCTCCTCAACATTATTCACAACAGACCCTCCACAACAGAGTGACAAATGGCATACCCTTCCCTGCTTCCTCCACAAGTGACAAGAAGACACATCCACTTTATTGAGAACACAGCACTGTTGAAACAAAACTATGACCACATACATAATCAGAAGAGCAATTCAGTATTTAAAAATGCCCAAGTATGAGAAAATAAGGAGCTGCTTAAGTCATCTGTAAAACTGTTTTCTGTTGATTGCTTGACCAACTGATTCTATGCTTGTCTGCAAATATAGACTGCGGACTGTGGAACTATTCTACTGGTCAACAAGAAATTCCAGAAAGAATTAGCATAGTCCTGATTCTGTGAAACTGTTGCCATTCAAGATTAAAGGATTTGATCCCAGATGAGATTAATGAAATCTTATTATTTAGATGAAATGGGCAGAACCCTTGCAAAAGGCATATTTAATCAGAACTGCTGCTTGCTTGCTTGCTTTCTTCCCAAAAGAGATTTAAGCAGAGGGGCTGAACAATCTAGTGGCCTTCACTGTGGTGACAGCAATGGTTGACAAGGGGAGACTGACAGATGTCATTTAGCTGGACTTCTGTAAGCCCTTCAACATAGATCTATATTACACCCTTATCTCCAAAGAGGATACATGGATTTGAAGTGTGATCTATTTGGTGGATAAGGAACTGGCTGGATGGATGCAGCCAGAGAGCTGTAGTCAATGGCTCTGGGTCCAGGTGGAGGCTGGTGATGAGGGGTGTCCCTCAGTGCTCTAATCTGGGACCAGTGGTCTTCAGTATCTTCACTGATGACACAGACAGCAGGATCAAGTGCAGCTTCAGCAAGACTGCAGATGGCACAAAGCTGTGCAGTACAACTGACACAATGGAAGGACAAGCTGCCATCCACAGAGAGCAGGACAAACTTGAGAACTGGGCCTACAAGTTTAACATGAAGTTTAACAGATCTGGACGCAAGGTGCTTCACCTGGGCCAGGACAATCCCAGAAATGAACACAGACTGGGAGAAGAATTAGAGAGCAGCCCTGAGGAGGACATGGGGGTTCCTGGGGATGAAAACTTGGTCATAAGCAAGCAATATGCACTCCCACCGTAGAAGGCAAACCACATCCTGGGCTGTATTAAAAGAGGAGTAGCCAGCAAGTGAAGGGGGGGGATTTTTGACCCTCTACTCTGCCCTCCTGAGACCCCACCTGCAACACTGTGTCCAGCTCTGGAACCATCAGCACAAGAAGGACATGGACCTGCTACAGTGGGTCCAGAGGAGGCCACAAAGTTGTCAGAAGGCTGGAGCATCTCTCCTATGAAGACAGACTGGGAGTGCTAGGAGAAGGAGAGGAGACCGGAAGGCTCCAGGAATATTTCCATAGCCTCTCACTGCCTGAATGGGTCTTTTGAAAAAGAGTGACTTTTAAAAAGGAATAGTGACTTTTTACATAGCAGAATACGAGAGGAGAAGGACAATGGTTTTAAACAAAACAAAAAAAAAAAAAGGAGATATTTAAATTAGATATTAGGAAGAAATTATTTACTCACAAATAATGAAGCACTGCATCAAGCTGCCTAAAGAAGTTGTGGACATCTCATATTTGGAAGTGTTAAGGGCTAGCTGGATGAGGCCCTGAGAAAATTACCTAGTGAGTGGAATCCTTTCCACTGGTGGAGGGATTGGAATTAGATGATCTTCGAGGTTCCTTCCAATCAAAAGCATTCTGTGACGTTTTCATTTCTGACTACCCCTTGGCATAGTAACTGTTTTACATAGTTTTTGTGTTCTAAAATTACTATTTGCCTTTCTCCTACTGCTCTGCAGAAGGCAGTTTTTTAGTATTTCCAGCCAATTCAAGGCCATTACACTCCAAGAGAAGAGTGCAATTTAATAATGCAGAACTCAGTTAAGGGACATTATCCAGCGATAAATATCAACCTGATTCACTTCAGCAAGTGGAGAGCAGGGTGAGCAAGAAACTCAGGACATCCCACTGAACACAAAAAAAGTCAAGACAACCTATGATGAAGGTAGAGTACTGAAACCTTTGGTGTTTCTCCCCTGCTCAAAAACTTCCACCCAAATTGGTAGAAATCACATTTTGAAAATGCTTGCATTACAAGAATCATTTAAGCTGTCTACAGTAAAAAACTGTGAAGAAATTCCTATTGTTTAAACAGTAAATTCATAGATCTGTAAGAATTTTTAGTTCTAGCAGTTTACGAAAACCTGTAGCAACAGTGTATTCTAGCTAACAAGATTCAATTTATTTTCTATATTGCAGCTTGCTTCAAAGCATGAAGATTTGAAGAAAACAGTTCTCTTTCTCCTGGGAAACAATATAATATCATAGATCAAAGATTATCTCTGGATAGGTTACTATGCAATTTTTATATTTTAAATAGGAAAGATTCCAAAGCCTATGAGGGAAAAAAAAATCCTCCTCATATAAGAAGTCTGTAAGTACTTCTATATGATGTAATAGGGTAACAATTTTATAAATATCTTTTTGGCCAAGATGTCTGCCAGTCAGACTAGCACTTAACACTAACTACACCGAGGTCTGAAGACCCCTTCCACAGCAGCTTCCTCTGAAAAACACAAATTTTGCAATAGAGTAGATAAGGGACAACCCAGAGCTTCCCCTGTCTCTACTTTACTTCCCTCACAACTTTATATCACTTATCATGTTGCTGCATCATAAATATCCAGTCTGCATTTAGCAAACATTTCTAATGCTATGAAAAATGAAGTTTTGGAGTGTTTTAGATTTTTTAATAATGTTTTTATTACACACAAATTTGACCTGAGATTTATACGGTTTAGCAGAAAGATGATGTACATACATTCTCAAAAACATGCAGGGAGATTAAAATAGTCTGTAAATCATTTCTGACAGTATCATGCAGCTTACAGTTAGTTACAATGATCTCCTAAAAAAAAAAAAAGAAAGAAAACACCACAGCCTTTGGATTCAAGCCACGACCTGAAAAACTAAAAATCAGATCTTGAAAGGAACATGCACCTTTTAAGACTAAGACAAGCATTCAGTGTCAAATATACTACCGCTACCAATCTATGATCCACATTGACTGTAGTAGATGATGTTCAGTTTTGTTTACAGTATCCTAAACTCCTAGATTAATTAAAAATCTTGTGCTAAAGGCTGCATTGGAAAACTACGATCATGAACCCAGGTAAGTTTACTGACATTATTAAATGGACTGTTGAAGACAGTTACTTCTGAGTGTTCATCTTTACTGTAGTTCCCAAAAACTCTATCACAGAAGCTTCCAATTTTTAATCAAGCATCAACCTATTTTTTTAAGAAAACTAAATATTTTATGATTGATCATGTACACAGCCTGGTCCAGACTAAAAGAATCAATGAAAACTCTTTACTTGGTTCAAAACCAAAGCGTTTTTTAAAAATACTTCACACTTGCCTTTATCATAAAGCTGTATCAGAACTACTGGGTGAGGTTCATTTCTGTATTGAGAAAACACTCTGCAACAAAACTCCATGCAATTTACACAAAGAAATTTGAGTATGCAAAAAAATTATTATAAACCTTAAAACACAAGGATCTCTAGGCTTCTTGAATAAACAATATGGGAACAACCTACTGATTTCCTTATGATTAGAAAGATTTTAAAAGGATTTCAGAAATAGTGCAGATATAGTCAACATACAAGTTGCTTGCCGCTTTCACTGCCCTCAAAATTGGAAGTGTTATAAGTAAGTGCCCTCAGGAAAGCCTTAAAAATGTTATGGGCTTATTTTCTACTCACATGGATCATTTTCATGTGACAGACCCGTGTGTGGGCTGAGAAACTATGTACAGAACATTGTAACCGCCTTCAAATGCAGCTGTTTGTCAAGGTTTTATACTTGCACAATCACTAATGAGCAAAACATTACTTAATCTCAAATGCTTAACAATACAAGTTTGAGGCCATCATTGTTAAATCTGAAATCTTAAAAGTTCTAAAAAACATCTGTTATTTCTCCAGTTTTACAGTTTTGCTCCTTCGATGCCTCTTTTTATTGCCCAATTCTAAAAAATGCTTTTTCTTCTGCCTTTCTTGGAGTCAGAATAAATCCGAAAGTTAATTTTAAGGAAATTAGGGTAACTACTGGGAGGTAGTACAATTTTTTTTCCAAAGTGAAGCTGCTGTTGAACATTAATAAATCCATGAAAGAATGTCAAAATGATAATCCAGCTGGTAATAACTGCTCATAGAAAAGTAGGAGGGAAGCACATTCTAGCATTAGTAAGAATACCTTATCTAAGACATTTTGAAGAACAGCTAGTACAATTCACCCTAAAATACTCCACAGCAAAATGTAATCTTATAGCCAATCCCAGATCTGCAGAGAAAACCAAGAATAGGCAGTATTTATTATTCATACAGTTTTTAGGTAACTGTTTATCTGTTATTTCAAATATAATGTAATAATTAAAATTGTATGAATGCCTGCAAAAGCACCATAACTTACAACACTAACTTAAAGCATGCTTAACTGTTTATTTCTCTGAAGAAATAAGCTTCTTTGAGAACAAAATCACTTCTCACTGTTCAAATCCTGAAGTCCTCCAGAGCACCTTTTCAAATTTTCCATATTTTGATGAGAGCCACACAGTCCCACTAGGCAAACTAAGCAAAAGATTCAATTGGATAAATAGGCTTTTTTTCCTCCCATAAGAGTGAAGCAGCAGAGCTGGACATGACAGGTTTGTTTGAATATCCAGCTGGAAAAGCCTTAGGCAACCTGCTCAGGCATCACAGCTGATCCTGACCTGAAGAGGAAGGTATCTCCCTAAAGCACCTTTCCAGTCATGTAATCCTATTATCTTTCAGGCAGACAACAACCAAACTCAAACTGAACTTCTGTGTTGACAAACTGTAGGAGCTTGCCCCTACACCGTCTTCTGGGGAATTCCTTCCCACCACACATTAGATCTCCCAGGTGAACCTGCTAGTTCCTTGCAGAACAGACATACCTCTGCAAAGAGCATTCACTGTTCAACAATATGTGAAACAACATTCAAATGAATTAGTATGAGTTTTATTACTTTTTTTAAGTGCCTAGAGAAACATTTTCCCCTACAAAAATTAACTGGTTCAAATAGTCATTTTTTATTCTACCACCTGCACTGCAGTCCTACAGTCCATAGTGCACCTGCACTATGTCAACTCTGATATTTTCAAGGAGAAAAAGAACTGAACTAACAGAATCAGTGAAACATTCCAAGAAACATACTTTCATGTATGAATCATTCAGATCTTGAAGTTCATGACAGTTATAAAACTCATTCCCTCTACATATTTATTTACTTTCATTACTATTTCATTAGTTTCCCCCCAAAATACAACCACCACAAATGCAAACTTTTCCTGGCATGTCTCACTACGGGACTATTTAATCATTTTAGCTTATTCTTGCACAAATACTATGCCACCAATCCATCTCAGTTCAAGGTGAGTTCTCTTTCTTCCACACATATTACCCAGGTAGTTCTCTGGGGATTCTGCATGTTTATAATTTTCTAGTGACTATTTTCTTTAATTTTCAAACAGAAGCACTTTGGATCCACCTTAATTCCAACTGCTCACCACAAATGCTCACCACTACTTATTTGAACTGTCAAAAGTTCAGCACAAAAATACATAGAGCACAAGTGAAAATGCTCTCCAATCCAGTACAGCATTCTAGGTACGCCTTGTGAGCTGCAATATAAATCATAACTAATTCAGATTACACATTGTCCAAACTTGAATTTCAGTTGCAAAACAAACACCTTAAGCAGATCTGTATCTGTACTGGAAGATCACTACACACTTTCTCAACAGAAAGGTAAGCTGAATCATATTGCACAGTCTGGAGTATCAGCACAACAATTCATTCAAAATGAAACAGCCTGTGAAGATTTTTCAAAGAGAAATTGTGCCTTATAAAGTTCCTGGAGTTCTCAAAAGCAAATGTACAGATAAGGAATATCACATCAATAAGCCTTCTGAAAGAAAATTCAGTAAACATACTCAAAGATGCTCACTAAAGTCTCTTAAAGCTAGCAAACTCTTCACAGGAATTGAAAAAGAAAGTAAAGAAACAAGCCAACTCACACACATCAAAACACCCCCCCAACCCCCCCCCCAAAAAAAAAGACACAAAAAAAAGCCCCAGGACAATTTAAAAAAATCAACCCACTGCAATCTGTTCATACAGCACAGCAACATTACCAGATGATTCCTACTGCTCTGTTCTAGCACCTATGCTGTTCAACACACTCAGAAGTGAGCTGTAAAAAAGGATGAAAGTGAAGTGAGGGAGTTCATTGACAACAAAATACAATTCATTTTGGAAGAGTTATGGGGCAGTGGTAAAGAAAAACAAACATTCGTGGAATCCACAGAACAAATTAAATGGCCATTTGAAATTAATGTATATTAATTAAGCAATGCAAACAAGAAGAAACTATTTTAATTCCACATATAGGATGATTACAACATAGGAATGTGATCCTAGAAAAAAGAGGTAAATGAAAGAAATTTTAGCATTCAGCAGTGGCTTACTAAAGCACATTCAAAAGAACTTTCCCTGCTAGAAAAAAGATTATCACTATATTACTGCATTAACATGTGATGTGCCTGCCCTCCTAACCCTCTTCTTCTGATGTTCTGACCATTTTTATTAGCCCTACATAAAGATCCTCCTCTTATCCCATGACTGTTTCATTCAGAAGCTTTAAGCAAGATGCATTTTTGAAGCCTATTTTACAGAAGCACAAGAGGCCCACAGAAAGAAAAAGAACACTATCAAAGGCATGAAGGAATGCTGAAGCAGCTTCCTCCAAACTGCAATAAAAATATCTGCAGAAAGATACAAATGACATTATTGAACTGGAAGTGACATGAAGGGTTTTAAGAAAAATTTGCCACTACCTCCTTACACTAAAATACAAGAAAATAAGTGGTACTTCACACAATCTATTTTTGAGGTCTAAAATGTCTTGCCATATTGTATTTCCCACTGGGAACACATTCCTATTTAAGTTTAGACTGGACAAGTTTAGAAGCAGGAATCCTCTAAGGCACGTAAAGCATGACGACCATTTCTGGTTCAGTCTTCATGGCTGAAGCCACTGAGGTAGGAAGACCAGCCAAGAAAAGAACTGCCATACATCCTGCCACATTCTGAACGCCCCGCTCTAGACAGCACCTCATCGCTTCATTAAACTGCTTCATACAGAAATAACACATAATCAGCATATTACACTACAGCAAGCTGGAAGCCAATTTATCTGTTTAAATTTTCTTCGTAAAACTTAGAAATACGTACAACACTGAGAAATTATTCTAAAAAGCCCTGGCTGCTTAGTTAATACACATATTTCTTCATGGGGCAGATAGTTACTCTAACTCTCTGTCCAGCAGGTTAGGTTTCAAGCTCCGTAACTAATTATATAACTATGACTTGATAATTTATTACTGCTGTAGCCTACAGTACTGCTCTTGGAATACAACGTCATTCACACTGATAGAACCCAGAGCATCAGTAACAGTAGACTTGCAAAGCAGAAGTGCCCCCTCAGCAAAAAAATAAACCAGAGCAGCTAAACATTCCTGTTCAGACTTTATGTCAATTTAAAAGCATGGGAAGATTCAGAATGACACTGGCAGTCTTCAGAAGGCAATATTGCTCATATCTAATTACTCAGATTTAACAGTAAAAATAGCCTGTATGGGAGAAAATAGTGCTCCACAAAGGACTAAGCACCCGAACTGACAAATGAACAATGTTTTTACCACTAGCAATACGATTTAAATTCTACAAGCAAGAAATTTAAGAAACCAGCTTACTGAATTCAGACCTGTTTCAGTAAAGTCTTATAACGTTAAATCATGTTGCCTTTGTTTTACTGTGCAAATGCTAACACTAAGGGCAAGAACATGTAATTCTTTGGGTACATACAGTTGTGCTTCACTGTGTAAAATAGTTTAAATAATAAAGGCTGGCAAATTTCCAAGATGTACAGTTCAGAATGTTTATATTATCTTTCCAAAATATATAAAGGTCTTGGCCTTCATAATAGCTGAGGCATTTTACAGTGTCCAAGAAAATGAAACTAACATCTGATTAATTCTCAAAGAGGTACATGTGTGACTTTTCATACCCTGTTCAGGACTTCTCCCACAAAAACACTTTATTTAGACAGTATGACACTGCATTTTGCTGAAAAGGTTCCTCAGTGTGACATTTCACTGACAATAGGTTGCACAGAAATGAAGTGCATACTGCAAATACTCGGAATGCTATGCTAAGTTTTATACCACCAGCATTCATAATTCAGATGTAACAAGATTGCACAACAGCTGACAAAATGTCCCATGGCATCATTCACTTAAATTTCTGAAGCTCACTGAAGTCATAGTAATACAGCCAAGAAAAATCACTTAATTCCATTGGAATTTAGTTAAACATACTATTGTTCTTATTAATTTTGAGGCAGTAACTCAATTCATAAGAAGTCATTTGTTCAGCATTTGTATTCCAGCTCTTCAATTCAGTGAAGCCAATACATTCAAACAGGTGAATCATCACATCAAAAAACAGAAGCTTCTTACACCCAAGCTGGAGGGGTAAAAGGAAAAAGCCTTGCACAACCTGACAGACTTGGTTATACTCTTACAAAAAAAAAAAAAAAAAGACATTCTTCAGAGACCAAAGAAGCAGCTTACAAAAATTTCACTTCTGCATTTATTTCTTCAGCAGCAGTACAAGCAGCAAGCTTCCAAATGCACTCCCACTGATATCAAACAGAACTCTGCAACTACATCTAAAGCCATGATCTGGCACCTCATATTTTATTGTGAATGAGCTCTTTCAATAAAGTCTAGGCAGAGAGAGTTGTAGCAATATGACAACCATGTGAGAATCACAGGAAGGTGCAGGAACTGCAATTACAAAATAGTCTGTTCAGTCAGGAACAGATGCAGATCCCAACATGATATAACTGCTCTACTGAGATCTAGAGCCCCATGCCATCCAGTCTTGTGTGAGATGCTTTAGAGGAACACAGAGTCCTCCAAGAGCACAACTAAGAGGGAAGGGACAAAAAATACACTCAGAAAACCAACCTCAGATCATTTTACAAAATTAATAATTTATGTGATTTTGAAGCTCAATTTTAAAACTTACAGAAGGGCATATATTAAATACTCAAAAGTATTTTTTTAGGATTTAATTCAACTTTACCAAGCATTCCCTCCACTAATAAAAAAAAAGGGTTAGCGCCTTTGTCAGTTATGGATTTAATTTCTATTTGAGTTTTACTTTTCAAAATTAGAGAAAGAAATCAATTCTTTGATTTCTTTTTAAATTTCCCTAGCTGTACCTTCCATTTCCTTGCCTCTGTTCAGGAATCAAAAAAATTCCTAGCCTCTATTCATAGATAAAAAATTAGAAACTGTTTTTCTTCTATATAGTGAGATCAATCCTCTGTTTCTTTCATCACTCTGAGCTGATAAAACCTTCTGTTTCACAACTAAAACAATACCTTTTTAAAACTCTTTCAGAGATATTTTTGTAGTCTGACTTCAGATTGGGCTACTACATCCCATATACACTAGACTCTTTAATTGGGAGCTGCTGTACACAAACTTGGAACAGCAATTCTACCATACAGCAGACATCAGCTGCACTTCTTTAAGAGTCCAACCTGCTTTTGGAAGGGCATAATCCTTTCTAAAAGACAAATTAAAAACTCAAATACAGAAATGATACACTGTAAGAAGTGTGAAGAAGTTATTTTGGAATGAATTTACATAAAAGAAATTACTTTACTTATGAATTCCATAGAACAACATCTTTCTTCACCTTTTCCTCTGTGTTAATCATCTACTAAAAGTACCTTAAAATCTTCATCAAATACAAAGAACGTAGAAAGAATGTAAGTGCATCAAACAGATGGTTTCAAGATGGTTTTTTTAATGTTCTTCAGTTCTAGCCATGATATCACATCAGTGCTACACTGTTAATGTTCAGCTAAAATTACTTCTCCACATCCCCATAAAATAGCACACCATCTCTGATAGCAGAGGTGCTTATCTTTGGGAGGACAGGTAACACACAAAGGAGATGCTGGCTCCCTGACACAAACCTAGCACTGCTCTAGAACTTCTGGCATATGCAATGCATTCAGCATACTCAACTTTGTGAGTAAACTTATACTAAATTATTCAGGCACAGATGAACATAAATACATCCCAACAAAAGTTATTAACAGCTTCCAATTCAGATACACAAAAAATCTGCGTTATTTCAACTTGCAGAAAAGACCTGGCATGGTAAGGCACTGCCTTGTTTCGCACCAGTATCCCGTCAAAAATTGCCAGTGCCAGGATCACCTGTTTTATTACTTCGTGTCTTTCCCCGGTTCTTCTACTCCACGTTGACCTCTGGGCTAACTCCAACAAAACAGGATGAGTTATATCGCCTCAGCCAGTACCATCCTGCCTGAAACAAGCCACCTGTCATCTACTGCAGAAAGCTCAAGGGATGTGACCTCTGATCTGGTTTCAAGGCACCTTGAGAGCACACTGACGTACTGAAAGACTTAAACATTTTCCTTCGGAAAGCAATTATGCACTGTTAACACATTTACAAACGCAACTTTGCAGTGAGCTCACGGATCACTCCCTTCCAGCTCCTTTTTTTTTTGTACAACAGGATCTCAGTGCTTAGTGTGGAGAGACGAAACAGAAAGCACAGTGGCTTGTAAAAACTGCATACGGTAACCCCGTGGGTTAGGTTCAAAACGGAGCACCTCCAAGACCTCCTAAGGGAAAACGAAATTCTACCTTCCTGGCACCTCGGATTCATGTATTTCGAAAGAAAACTTATTTACAGCCACCTGCTCACAGGTGCGGCTACTAAGGTTACTCCGCCCGGGACAAACTAGTAACAAAGTACCGGGGCTGTCAGGGACGAGCAGGGCAGGGCAAGGCAGGGCAGGGCCGTCCTGAAGAACACGCCGCACCCCAAGTTCCACAAGGCACCCAGGGGCAGGACGCTCCAGGAACGTGTCGGCGGGCAGCTGCGGGGGAGCTGCCCCTCACGGGCGGGCCGGCCCAGCCCGCAACGCACGGCCGCCCTCAGGGCCGCCAGGGTCCGCAAGCACCTGCCGCCACCTCCGCGGAGCGCCCGCTCCACCGTGCACTCACCGCGCCGCAGCCGCCCGCCGCCAGGCCGACCCTCTTCACCAGCATGATGCAGCCGCCCCACCTGGCGCCGCCGCCGCCCTCCCACGACGGCTGCGACGGCGGCGGCGGCTCCTCTTCCTCCTCCTCCCGCTTTGCCGCCCGGTCCCTGGCTGGCGGCGGCTCCGGCTCCGGCTCGGGGCTCATGTCGCTCCCACCATGGCCCCTCCCGGAGCGGCCGGGCCGGGCCGCGGCGGTGCAGCGGCCGCCTCCGCCGGGCTGACGTGAGCGCGGCCCCGCCCTCCGTGCGCCGAGCGCCCCGCCGTGAGGCGGGCTCGGGCGGGGCCCGCGGCGGCTTGCCTGCGGGAGTCGGGGGTCGTGGGCTGGAAGGGGCTCCTGAGGTCATCGACTCTAGCCTAGTGCCGAATGGGCACTGTCACCTAGACAGTGCCGCGTACAATCTTTCTTTAAACACCGTCAGGGTCAGCGACTCCACCACTTCCCTGGGCAGCCCATTCCAGTGTCTAGTCCCCTTTTCTGTGAAGAATTCTTCCTAATTTCGAACCAAAACTTTTCCCGGCACAGCTTAAGCCTGTGTCCTCTTGTCCTGTCTCTGGCTGCCTGGGAAAGAGGCCGATCCCGCCTGGCTGCACGCTCCTTTCAGGGAACTGTAGATCGATAGTGTTCACCTCGAGTTTCCTTTTCTCCAGGCTAAACATCCCCAGCTCCCTCAGACTCTCCTCACAGAACTCGTGACCCTTCTCCAGCTCTGTTTCCCTTCTCTGGACACGCTCCAGCACATCAGTGTCCTTGAATTGGTCTGCCCAGAACTGGACACAGGGTTCAAGTGCGATTACCAGTGCTGGGTACAGGGGACTGTCATTGCCCTGTGTCCTGCTGGACACACTACTGCTGATCCACACGGTGAATGTCTTCCAAACCAACATTCTGTGCACCTCAGTCAAACCTTTCTGAAGCCCTTGGTCCTTTGTCACTGGGCAGATATAATGGCAAGCTCAGTTTTCTCTCACTTTAGTACTGCTGGCCAGCAGGTTGTTGTTAGCAGTGGCCCAGGTTCATCATTAGGACTAGAACTGGTTGTCTCCCAGTGCACCAGGTGTGCACAGGGTGTTTTAAGGCAGCATGGTGCTGGCAGTAAAGGTTGTAGCTTCTGACAGACCCTGGAACATCAACACAGCCGACCAGTTACACGTTTGGAGTAAGCGTTTCACCAGAGAGCTCAAAACATCTCCACTTGGCCAACACTATATCCTGCAGATGGATATGCAGTAACTCATCTTTCCATTTGGATATACTACTGGAGTCAAGCTGCTGCTTTTCCACAAATGTGGTTCCTCATCTGTTCTCTGCTAAGCACCAAGCTGGTTACAGGATCAAAATTTTCAGTTTGCTGGAACAATAAAGGTTAATTTAAAATGCAGTGTTTTGTCAGTGTATAACAAACTATATTCCTCCTACATATAGTGCATTGTGAAATTTGTCTTCTATGATTAATTATCCAGTAATTTAACAAACATTCTTTTCTATTGAAGTAGTGTGCATTGACTTACAAGCTTTTCTGTATATGAACTCCTTTTAAAGCACTATTTTGTTTAAAGACATCACGATTTTAAGAGGAACACTGGTTACTGTGAACGAAATGGATACACCAAATTATTTTTCTTATTATGCAAGGATTAGTAAGTCAATATATATTTACATTTGCTTGCCAGCCCAAGCCAATTGCTTGTAGAATTTCATGCTTGCTTTCCACTCTTTTTTTTTTAGTTTAGTAGCATAGAAACAACAAAATGTTTCATTTCTTCAAAAATTGTCCCCGTGAAATATAGTAATATTTTTGCTCTTTTCAAGACTCACAATTTTTGTACTGACTTGAAAGGCAAGGGACTTTACCCTGTATAGTTTTCAGTGTAGGGTTTTGTTGTTGGTTTGTTTTAGGTTTTTTATTAGCACGCTTCCAAAGGATGAGAATTTTTAAAATTCAAACAGATTCCTCAGTCAGAAAGGTATGAATTTATGGCTGGATGTATCAGCCAGAAACCTGTCTACCACATGAGGTTAATGTAGAATGCATTACTTAAATTCATCATTGTATTTTGAAATTTTCACCATTAAAATATTTACATATTTTACATATGAAATATTTAATCCACTTCATATACAAACTAATATCAAATGCTCAGCTGTAATGGCTATTGATTTGGGCTCAACAGACCGCTACTTCATGTCCTTGTTGCACATGGAATTTGAAGCTAGAACAGTTTTCTTCACATGCTGAGCTACATATATAATCCTTATTAGAAGCTGGTTATCCAAACAAGTGGAAATAAAGCAAAGGAGTAAATACTCAATTTATGAAGAGACATTACTAGTACAGCTCCTCTCAGTTCTGTGCTCTATGCTTTTTAGAGTATTCTTAGGAATATTTTTAAGCTATCTGGAGGGGTCATTAGTAAGAAAGATACAGAATTTATTAGAGACATCCATTCAGTTTAATCAAAACTATAAAGAGTTGCAAAAATACAATGAACTTGAGTGACTGTTGAAATGCCAGCTGTAAGTGTTGGTAAGTGATGATAGGTTATCTTGGGGAAAAAAATTCTAATTAGTCATTGGGTTTGTAGATTTCTGAGTTAGCTATTTCTACTTCAAAAGATACTGGAAACTGTATGGATAGTTTTCTGAGGTAACTCATATCTGGCAGTAGCTAGTTACCTGCTTAAAGGTAATAAAAATATTCTCTGAAATTTAAAACTGTACTTTCTCTCAGCTTAGGTACTTGCAAATTTTTGTAATTTAATGCTTTTTTTTTTTTTTGTAGTTAATGGAGTTAAATTGCCTGTTTTATTGAAGAAAAAGTATAAAATATTGACAAAATATTCATGGTAAAAATATGAACCAGATCTAATTTTTTTCACATAGTTTAGTGAGGTTTTGTGAAGAGTAAACCACCTGCAACACTGTTTTAACAAAATATTTCTAAGCAGAAAAACAAAGTCTAGGATTAAAAAAATTGCCTGAAGGTGGATCATATGCTGATCTCAATAAATCATGGCTGAGAGTGTCCCAAGGAGGATGCTGTTGGGATGGCTGGATGCCTGAGGTGCTGTCCCTACAACCATCCTTGCCACACTGCCCTGTGCTGCTCTTTCACAGACACTGCTGGTGCTCAGAGCAGTCATCTCAGGCTCTGGCATGGTGCTGGAGGTGGACCACAGGGAACAGGCACTGCTGCTGTCATGGACTACAGGTGCCAACAAACACCCTGCACACAGCCCCAAGTGCCCTCCTGGACAGGGAGCATTGCTGCTGTCATGGCAGGCATTAGTGCCAAGGGGCTGGAAGGCACTGAGGGCTCTTCCCAAGTAGTGGAAGATACAGTGCATGGCCTGCATTGGTGTGCATGATGCTGCTGGCTTGAGCTGGATGCTGCTCTGTGGGTCAGCTGGCCAGACCTGCTCTTGCTGGGGCAATGCTCAACTCTTGGATGTGGCTGGGTCATCCTTTGTGTCCATGTGACCACTCACAGCAGGGATCTGCTCCGAGGGTTGCTATTGCCTCTTGTGGGAGACTGAACTGAACTGTGGCCACTGGATAGTAACTTGAAACATTCCACATTTGTGGAGACCAGGGAGCTTTGTTGAAGCCTGGTTTGAGGATGAGAGAGTTGTGCTTTTGACTGCGTAGTGGCTAGCACCTGATGTGATAAGACTCTGTGACTGATAGTCTTTGAGTGAAATAGGAAATAATCCTGTTGAGACGGGATGGTGCCTCTGGTCACGCTAAGTTGTCCTCCAGTGCACAAATCACTATCTCTCCCCCATGCCCCCTGCCCCTCCCCTTACTTTCCCATCCCCTCCTCCCTCTCCCACCACCCCCACCCACACCGCCCCAAGTACCAGGAACATTCCTATGTGGCCTGAGGGTCATATGGCTGATGGACCGAATGGTTATCTTGCACACCTGTGTTGTCTTGGGCAGCTGTGTTTTGTCAGGCGTTCCCACCTGAACCTGACTATAAACCAAATAGATTTTGTCTTCAGCAGATTTTCCTGGGGATTTTTCCCCACCAGTTCTTTGGTGCTTCTCCCACCACCCAACAGATCAGTTCTGCCACCACCACTTTGACTGAGATTGCTCAGCAACCAGGTCTTGGTGAAGGGCCTGAATGAGTAATGAATGAGTAATTAATGAGTGGGTAATGAGAGCTTCATACCCTTGAGCTATTTTTTTTACTTTCCTTTTTCTCTTCACACTCTTGTGCTTTCTCTTTCTTTTCCCCTGTGCATGTCCTTGGGTGATATTGTTGTGTTTTCATGTTGCAATGCTTCCTTGTTGTTATATTAAAAGAGATAATATTAACCAAAACTGCTACATACCTGTTTTCTTTTGCAACCAAATTGTTCTACAATAAACCCTACATGTGTATATTTACAAACACCAATTATTCAGTGATGTTTCACCCCAAAGGATCTTTTAACAAGAACTTGGTTTACTCTGGCCTTCTGCAGCACTTGTGGCTCTCTCCTAATGCTGCTGTTCTTTCATCATCTTCATGTTGAACCAGATCCTGGCCTGTGGTCTTCCAACACATCTCAGGACACCTGGCTATTGCTTTAGTCTTCCCATGTCTTCAAGGGCACTGGACATTTTTGGTACTCTTCAGATATCTCATAGGACAGCTCTTTGTCAATGTTGCATTCCCAGTCCTCCTCCTCAGCCAAGGTCCCTGGCTCACGAGAGACATGGGCTTCAATATGTTCCATCACCTTCTGCATGTTCTGGATGGCCTCTGTCCCCTCCAGGCCTGTCAGCTCTGGCTGCCTAAGGTCAAGAAATTAATCCACCTGGTAGATGAGAAAGGAGAAAGAAAGAAATTCTAGAAGAGTTGTTCCTCATGTTCTTTACACGGAGGTTGGAAGAGCCCTTGGAACAGGCTGCCCAGAGAGGTTGTTGAGTCTCCCTCTTAGGAGATGGTCCAAATCCACTTGCACACATTCCTCTGTAACCTTCTCTAGGTGACCCTGCCTTTGCAGGGCAGTTAGACTAGATGACCTCCAGAGGTCACTTCCAACTATTCTGTGATTCTGTGATTTGCATGGTTTGCCTAGCTCCCAGCAGCAAATGTCTGCTGGGCACCTGGCAGTGGTGGCCACTGTGACAGGAGATGATAGGACTGCAGCCATGTGGCACCCCAGGAAGTGAAAGGCTCTTTCCCCTTTCCCATGCCATCCCATCATGTCCTTGGTACTCACCTGCTGGGACTGCCATTGAGCTGCCAAGACCATGTCAGGACACAGACTGGTCCTCACCCTTCTCTGCAGGAGCTCCTTCTCCAGACTGTCCTGCTGCCACTGCACGGTGAGCCCTCTGCCTGGGCCAGACCTAGCTGCTCCTCTGCATTGCCTTCATCCACAGGCTCAGCAGTCTTCTGGGAGGCTGAAAACTGGTGTCCTCTTCTCCAAAAGGATCTCCATTGCTGTCTTTGTCATCCGCTGCTACAGACCTGCCACGGCCATCCAGGGAAGACGCTGACTCCTGAAGGACCTGCTCTCCCCAGAGCCAGCATCCCAGGGCTCTGTGTTCCTTCAATGCCCTCACAAGCCAGGCCAAGTCCCTAGTGCATCACAGTGGTCTCTGGGCATTACAGAGCCCAGCAGCCACTCCCAATGCAGGTGTCCCATGGCACTGAACTCCAGACATGATGTCAGATCACAATTGCCACAGCATCTAATCCGCCATTTGTCATTTTCACAGTATGGGAGATAATGATATCTTGGATAGGAAATCATGCTGACAGTTACTTTTAGAAGTACAGAGAATCAAGATGAACATGACCTCTTGCAGTGGAGTACAGCAGCTGTGCAACTTGGCTGCTGGGAAACTTGGCTGCTGCTATCTTACTTTATGGAAGGGTTTTACCAATCTTATTTGGAGCACCTTTTAAAAGGTTTGAGGTCTTTGTAATGAAAACCTGCATTTTTACATATATTAATCATGAGGGCATTCATTGAATGGTTTTAGTTTCAGAAAAAATTTAACGTATGTGTTGCCACACAAGTGAGCAGACAAGAAATAGAAATCTACAGACCTTGCACTCTTTGAAGAAGGACAGGAAAGCTGATTTACCTATGATTAATGGAAATTAGAGCCCATGTGAAAGAAGCCTTGCTGTCTCAAGGATTTTTATGCTTGAGATACACAGTACAACTGTGGTCATAGCCAAGTTGAAGAAGCTGAGTATGGCCTGTCCCTGAGCATGTCCAGCTACAATGGCATTCAGTGGGAGCTATGTGCCTGCCTGGATAGGCAGACATAAAGTTGCACTGTGATTGGATTCACTGCAATTGTTTTAATGAGGTTAAAAGGAGATTCAGGTCAAATATTCTCAACTTGAAATTAGTATTTTTTGGAAGTGTAAATTGGTAACTGTCATGTACAGCCCAATTCTTTATATGTAAAAAAATATTATTTTTTATTATTTTAATTACATGTTTCTAAAATTTCGTTGGTGTTCTGGCATCTATAAAATATTCACTGAAGAGCTTACAGAAGTTGAGTACCTGTATTTGGACACTGGCTTGTTATCACACATCTTTCATCTTATTCTAATGCAGAAAAGAGACAGAAATCTCCCTTCCAATTCAGTTTTTACATTTATACAGGAAACTTCTTGCAAACTTCTTGGAAACTTCTTAGTCTTCTGGTTTCAGAGAGCTTATGATGTTACACAGACACCTAAATAAAGTTGGTGCCTTCAACCTGTGAAATGTCCCAGCAGGGACAGAGAGAATAAAGCAAGGGCAGCACAAGCACCAGGTCACATTGACCTCTCTCCTCCTGATAAAAACAGTAGAACAGCATTTTACTCACTCAATAAGAATAGTAGAACAGAACAACCTTTACTCTTATCAAGGACCCCAGAACACTACTGCTCAGCTTCGGAGAAATAAATAAAGGATGTAACTTAGGAAACAGAAGTCATGCAAAATGCTAGCAGGATGCTAGATCAGCTCTGTAAGTCTGACAAAGTAGAAGTCATGCAAAACAAAGATGCGGGGCTTAAAAGCAGGGGGTAGAGGAACAGCCACCCAAAAATGGCACTGAATGTTGAAGACAGATCCCAGATAATTGTATAAGAACTTCCAATAACAGGTGTGACTGTGTCAAATAGAGTCGAGGAGGTGGTGATAGCTAATGAATATGTAATCTGTGTGTATGACTGGAGGAAGGATCCCCCAGGTGAGCAACATGCTGCAATAAAAAATTCTTGCTTTCTAGAACTCAAAACTGCTTTAGAAAGTTTCTAACTGGCCAGTTTTGGTATCGCTGGGAAATTCCTTGTGGGTGAGTGAGGAGGTGGTGCTATGGCAGCTGGGTGAGCTGTGCTACTTCAGAGCTGCTGATTCGTCCCATCCCATCCCATCCCATCCCATCCCATCCCATCCCATCCCATCCCATCCCAGGAGGCTGTGCATGGCTCTTACTGCCATTTGGGGTGTCCTGTGTGAGATGAGCTTTAAGTCAGCAAGGGCACAGCCAGTGAACCCTTGCAGGCTGGAAGCTGACACGACTGTGGGTCTTTCCCAGGTACAGTTTTTTCTGTTTTTTATATATTGCAGAATAGTCATAAATATACCAACTCAAAATTGTGTTTTTAGAAACCTAAGAACTGCATGGATTCACCAAGGGGAAATTATGTTTGACCAAATCTGATAGCCTTCTATGATGACATGACAGATGGGTTGACGAGGGGAAAGCAGTGGTTGTAGTCTGCTTTGACTTCAGCAAAGCTTTTTACAGTGTCTCCTGTAACATCCTCATCAGTAAGATCAGAAAATGTGGGTTAGATGAATGGACTGTGAGGTGGATCAAGAGCTGGCTAAATGGCAGAGCTCAGAAGGTTGTGATCAGTGGAGTACAATCCGGTTGGGGCCTGCAGTCAGTGGTTTTCCTCTGGGATCAATACTGAGTCCAGTCTCATTCAACTTGTTTATCAGCAAGCTATATAAGGGAATAGAGAGTACACTCAGCAAGTTTGGTGATGATACAAAACTGGGGAAGTGGCACAACTCAAAGTTATGCTGCCATTCAGCAGGACCTTAATAGATTGGAGAGTTGGGTGGAGAGACACCTGATGAGGTTCAACAAGGGTAAGTGCAGGGTCCTGTACCTGGGGAGGAATAACTCCAAGTGTCAGCAGCTCTGCAGAAAAGAACAGCTCTGCAGAAAAGGCTGTCTGCAAGAAAAGGACTTGGGAGCATCTCTGCAGAAAGGGACTTGGGAGTCCTGGTGGATCACTGCACCTGGCAGTGCCCTTATGGCCAGGAGGGTCAAGAGTATCCTGAGGTGCGTTGGAAAGATTGTGGCCAGCAGGTGTTACGATTCAATGGATGTTGAAGTTCTCTGTCCAAATCAAGGTACAAAGGAGACCAAATGTGCAACATCATCAGTTCAACAGTACAGGCTTTATTTTGTAAAGTTGCTTGTATAACAAAAAGAAAGAGAGAGTGAGAAGAGGAGAGATAGTGCAAGTAGAAGATAGTTACCATCATGGATGCGGGATCATCCCATGAGTCATTCAGTGCCCTGAGCTTCTTCTAGTGCTAGGTAACCCCTGACTCAGTCCCTGAGTAATTTTTGTGTAGTACCTTATTTGCTCAAGCAGAAAAGGTAGGAGTGGCTTTCAGTTCCTAGTTAGTAGGACTAGCTGTCAGTTCCTTGTAAGCATGAGAGGGAGAGGAGGAATGGCTCTATCTGTCACTCCTGCTCAAGTCTTAATCCAATGATCATTGAGGTCTGCTCTGGCAGTTATATAGCATACAGCACTAGAACATTGCAGTGAAAAGTATCAGGTTCTGTCCAGCCTAGGCAAAGACAGAACTGAAATTATTTGATTTGCTGCTTGTGCTTAGGGTCCACTAATGTTTCCTGCAACAAGTTTTACAACCAAGTGTTTTTTTAAGAAATATACTACAAATTTCATTAATTATTTCCTTACTGCAAGCCAAGGGAGGTGATCCTGTCCCTCTACTCGGCCCTGGTGAGCCTCATATGGAGTGTCATGTCCAGTTCTGGGCTCCTCAGTACAAGAGGGACATGGAGGTCCTGGAGAGGGTCCAGTGGAGGCCACAAAGATGATTTAGGGTCTAGAGCATCTCTGTTATGAGAAGAGACTGTAGGAGCTGGATTTGTTTAGTCTGGAGAAGACTGAGACTACATCTCATTAATGCATATAAATATCTCAAAGGTGAGTGTCAGGAGGGTGGTGCCAGACTTTTAGCAGTGTCCAGTGACAGGACACAGAGCAATAACCTTAGACATAAACACAGGAAGTTTACCTCAACATGAGGAAGAAATTCTTTACATTGAGGCTGACAGAGCACTTAGAACAAGCTGCCCAAAAGGTTGTAGTCTCCCTCTCTGGAAGCATTCCAAACCCAAGGAATACTTGGACATATTCCTCTGTAACTTTCTCTAGGTGACCCTGCCTCAGGGCAGTTGGACTAGATGACCTCCAAAGGTCGCTTCCAACACTAACAATTCTATGTTTCTGTGATTCTGAATGCTCAACAGTATTTGAAGGTGAAAACAACATTTTTTAAATATTAGGAATTAGCTAGATGAGAAAGAAGGTGTAGATACTACAGTATGTAATGAATCCATGAAGTCTTTGTGCTGTTGTAATTAACAAAAGAGTCAGGGAATGGCTTTCATACATGAGAGATAACAGAGGGAAGAGAATAATGCAATAGCAGTTATAAAATCCTGACTGGCATGGAGAAAGTGCTGTCATTGCTTGATATTTTGTTAGGCAGGAAAAGGAGGCATTTAATGGAATTGTCAAGAAACAAGTTTAAAACCAACAGAAGCAAGTTTTTCCAGTCAAATTGTAACTAAATCATTAAACTCATTTCTACAGGGTGTTGTGGTTAAAAAATTACAAGTTGTTTAAAAGATAATTACACAAGTTTATGGAATAAAACTCTACCAAGAGCTATTAATCAGTACAAAGTCTTCCAAGCTGTTGGCTGCACAAAGGGGGAGTTTGTCAGGAGTTCCTCTGTGGCTGATCGTGTTCTCCACTATTTGCATAAATACACAATGTCTCCAAACAAGGGTAGGTGGAAGTTTGGTGTAGCTGTACACATCTGCTCTTCAGTTTTAAGTCTAAAGTCTTAACAGTCTTACAGACTCAGAACCTTTGAAGCAGAAACCACAATTGCACTGTCTAACAAACTTTCCAAGTATGAGTGGCTGGTCTGAAAAGAGTATAACTGCCCCATCCAGTTTCACTGGATATGCTCTTTTGAAAATTGGTGATAAATTGTACGTCAGTGCTGATAACCATAATTACTTATCAAATAAATACCAAAGATTACAGAATCATTTGAATGCAGAAGATTATGTTGTTTGGGTCAACAGAGTTTGTGAAAGCCATCCCTGCAGCTTGTGAGAGTGCTCTGTCTTGGCAGGGTGCTGATGAGGATAGTCTTAGTGAGTGGTCAATAAAATATCAGGAAGGCTTCTGTCAATGGCACAATAGTGTGTGCAAGAGGTGGGCCAGCTCATTCTGCAGCACAGGCACTTGCCATGGCTTCTGCCTTGAGTCTGAGATATATGTTACAGTAATGTGATAAACTCTGAGAACTAGGGACCAGAAACACCCTTCACTCTCTCCTTTCTCTCTACGTCAGAGTTCCCCGTGAGAAGAGTTTAGAACCAATACTCTTCAATTTCTTTATGTCATTAAAGACAAGGAGCAAAACCAGTGGAATATGTTCATACTGTAATTTAGCTCTAAACACTGCAAGAATTCGTTGCTGTTTTATTCAAATTCATCACAGCCTCGTCCCCAACATTCACTACAGTACAATAATGTTCTTTTATGCTCTTGGGTCCCCTTGTGATTTATTCATTTCAATGAGGGAAGACAAGAAAATTTTGAAGGAAATTCATGCAATGGAGGTACTCTGAAGACCATTGACCAACACTATTTCTCTGTTGTACTTTTCTACTTATAATCAAATATCTCATAAACCATGTTTTTTCCACAGTGTTGCACTAAGTTTTTTTAGAGCTCATCCAGGTAATACAGTAGATAGCTTCCTTACTGTGCCAGCCCTTTGTAACTGATGAGGTAATCATAAAAGTAGCAAAGACAGAATCCTTTACTGAGAAATTTAGTGTAGACAAAACTTGGGAATCTCCCACTTTCATTTGATAGTCTTTACTAACACAAAATACTCAGAGTAATGAAAAGATCAAATCCTATCAGTTATTAAAAAGAAATCCCACTAGATGGGGTTATAGTTTCAAAGGAAGAATATTTTCTCATCTGGTTTGAGGAAAAGCATTTTTTTTCTTCTTATTTGTTCAAATTGGCAACTTAATCCTGTGAAGTTAAATATATTGTCTTTTTGTTTTCAGTTCACTACTAGATTTTTTGACCATTTCTACATTCAGCACAAACTGTTGTAGCTTTTTCTGAATAAATTATTGTGGTGTTTGGGGCAGTGTTGCCACTGTTCATACATTTAAGTGACTAAAATTTGTTCTTTTCTTTGCTGTCCCTAGCACTGCTTCATTATCATTTTATTTACAGAAGGAAAAAAATTAACACAAATCACCTTAATTTGGCATTAGTAATGTCTTTGGTGCCATAATCTATGAACTGTTTGGAACAGAGAAAGAAAACTGGTTAGCACAGGGATACTGGGTATAAATGGGTTCGAATTCTCCCAAAGTTAATGCTAAATAATTACATTGAATATAAGTAATAATTATTCTAATAGTTAGATCCTTGTTAATATTCAGTTTTAAAAGAAGTTTATCAAGTGAGAATTCATTAAATATAGTAATAACCAAAAAATAAAAAAATGCATGCACAAAAATCCAGAGAAAACAA
The DNA here is from genome assembly GCA_013398595.1 of Tychaedon coryphoeus. Classification (NCBI taxonomy): domain Eukaryota; kingdom Metazoa; phylum Chordata; class Aves; order Passeriformes; family Muscicapidae; genus Tychaedon; species Tychaedon coryphoeus. The sequence continues at coordinate 28,863 of WBND01001436.1, forward strand.
ATCAAAATTAATTTTTTATGTTGTCTGGTTTGTGGTTACTTAAAAATTTATATTAATATTCTTGTAACATATATTTGTTGTTGTTAGGCTTAAAACACTTTAATTCCTGCATCAGTTTAATTAATATTTATAAGAATGCCTTGCATTTTACACTTTAAGAATGACAATAGGAATCTCAAGGGTTCCCCTTGTTCGAATGCATTTGATTGAAATAGATTAGTACTAAATAATTTCTATCTATGATTTTTGATATGAAAGACAACAAATGAAATTTATCTTTTAAAACCACTGGAAGAAAAAAAAGTGGGGGGAGGGGGTGGTGGGAACTGGGCAAGGACAGGAATGCAGAGAAATTAAGAGCAACATATTGCTAATATCAAATGTTGAGAATTCCAGTTAGGAGTATTAGAAAATCAAGCCTCTTTTAAAATTATCTAAAACTTATCAAAACTCTGGTTTTGGAAGTGATTTAACATCTCCCTTTCCTAGCCGTAGTATGAGTTTTAATTTAGTTCAAATTCTGAGAATGGAATTTCTGACTATATTGAGCCTGCAGTTAGTCAGTCATTACAATAGGAGTGTAAACAACAGGTGTGACAAATGAGAAGATTAGGATGAAGGAAAAGAAAAAATAACAAAGTGGGGGGGGTTTTATTACTTCACTTCAGGCTCAGTGACTCTCAATATTTGAACTTTATCTTTTTTTCCAGAAAAAGAGATCTCTAGCTTGCGAGCTATCAGGAGTATTGTCATTTACTGTATGAAACCAAAAAAAGCATAATGAAAATACTGTGATAACTTGTTTTCTTCTGAGTTCTTTAGGTGAAATAATTGAGTTCATTAATATAATTCCGAACATTCATGCTGAACTTAAAAATACTTTTTTCCCCAGCTTATTCAAAGATGGCATTAGTAAGTGGAAACTGGATTATGAGATATTAGAGATTGTTGAATACTGAGGTACATTTCATTAATTTATATGATACTTGCCAGATATCTTCCAATTTCATGTATGCATGACACTATAATTCAACTCTGATGAAACTTTTGTTTGTTCTGCTAATTTACTTAACTCATAAATAAATAATTGAGCTTTTGCTTATACATAAGATTTTTTCTTCTCTGTGCTTTAGTCTTAGAATTATCTAGAAGTCCCTTTTGCAGGTTTTTTTTAGATAGTGCATTTAGTACAGTTAGAGCACAATTAAGGACTTAAGCATTGTGGTTTGTTCAAAATCTAGTTTTGTATCCAAAAATTTACCTGCCCTTACTATTACTCAGCTTTACTTGCATCATGAAATGTGTATATACACACCTTCAGAATAAATGTATAAGGTGTTTGTATGGTGATTTTTGTCTTTTTTGAATGAAAAATTCCATAGCCACGTACCATTTTACTTTATTTGTTGCAGGAGAATAGATTTACTTGCCTTCAGGGAAACTAGGTTTCTTTACTGAGTCAGAAAATCTGTGTTTAAAAACTATTTTTCACACTGTTGAAGAAAAGAGAGTGTGGATGCTGGAGAGTTGCTTCTGTCCACAGCTTGGGGGACCCTCCAGCTGCCTGTAGGACCATGATGCTATCTGTCATGATACTAGATAAGATGTAGAGGCATGGGAGAGGTTTCTTTATAGTCAGGTAAATATCTCTGCAGAAAGTTGCAACACACCTCAGCTGAGCAGCGAAGGAAGAAGAGGGCAGATCTCATGTTCCTGTCTAGGGCTTCAGCTGTCAAAGACAGGAGAGCCATCAAATGAAGCAACCACGCCCTGACGCTGTCAGCAGCCCCACTGTGCCCACGGCTCTCCCAGCCTCACACCAAAGCCATCCATTACATGCCTCCACGATGACCAGGAGACTCCAATCCTGAGGGAACTGTGCAGGCTGCCACCAGCATTCCACCCACTCTGACATGGCCACTACCTCATTAGTGGTCGCGGCAGCCGTTCAGTCCCAGGGCACCCGGTGAAAGAAAGGTAGAGAGGTCTTTTTGCCCCAGGATTTAGAGAGCTTCAGCACCCCGTGGGAGTACTACAGGGTAGGGGTTGGTGCCTTCTTATGTGTCCTATAGGTTATTGGCAAGTGTTCATCTCAGTGGCAGAGGAATGAAAGAATGGAATTAAAGACATGTAAAATGACAACGTCTTCATCAAGAGTGATTGACACTACTGATAATTTTTTGGCTGCAGCATATTGGTAATTTCTTACTTTTTGCTATCAGTTTTGGAAACAAAATTCAACTTTATTAGTGTTTCGTTTGTATACAGCCATGAGAGTAATGCACCAGTACTTAAGATGTTTGTAATGGATTTGCTTCAGATTTACAGTGCAATTATCATTTCTATCAATACTTTTCGAGTAGATTATATGAAAATATGGTAGCCAGTTGTCATTCAAGATCAAGGTTTTATTCTTTGTGAATTGAAAATGGTGATATGCACTTACTGCCCCTTTTTTTATAGCAGTACGTCAAGGAGCAGATTAATTTAGCTTTCCTACTCAAAGTAGTCTTGGGATACTTCTTTACAAGGTTCTTTATTGTTAAGTACATGAAAATATTTGAGCTAATTTAATCAAATTTAGGTAAATGTCACATTGCTAGGTCATGTCCAGCCTCTCACCCACCTTCTCCCCAGGGCTGCCCTCCTCCTGTTCATCCCACAGCCTGTGTTGGTACTGGAGTTTGCCCCAGCCCAGGTGCAGCACTTTGAACCTGGTCTGGTCAAACCTTGTGAGGTTCTCACTGACTCACTACTTGAGCTTCTCCAGGTCCCTCTGCATGGCATCCAGTTCCTCAGGAGTGACAACTGCACCACACAGCTCAGTGTCATCTACAAATTTGCTGAGGGTGTACTTGATCCTCCTGTCTCTGTCACTGGTGGAGACATTATCCTATTAAAAACAGTAATTCCAACCATCCTTTTATTGATTTAATTAAAATAGTGGGTACTTTCTGCAAAGTCACAAATAATTCATTTAATCATAAAACACAAGGATTAGCTGAATATTCCTATTATTAATCAACAGATCAATTGAGCCATCTTTTAGAGGTAGATAAGGTCATTTAGCTGATTTCTGATGGGAAAGGAGTTAGAAGAAAGTTTTTCTAGGTTCTTGTTTCTCTGCCTACTCTGCAAGGGAAAAACACCTTCAGTGATGCTTCAGGCATGAAGTGAGGTTGTCTGATGCCGTTTTTCAAAGACACTCATATATCAGTGTGCTAGGATTTAGATTTTGGGATCAGTTGATAGTCAAAGGACAAGAATTGTTATGAGAATGACCACATTATTAAAACATGGCTTTGTCAAGTAAGATCCAGTTTGCAACAATTATGAAACATTTTCAATTTTTGTGTTCTATATTTTAAAAGTATCTCTACTAAATACATGTATGCCTCTCTCCTGTGTTGTTTGTGACATTTAGTAGTAGAAATAAATTATTAAAAAGTGCTGAATAATCCTTGTCAGCAGAAAACAGCCAGTTAGTTATGGTGCCAGTGCTAAAAACTCAAATGCAAGACTTCAGACTTAAACAGAAAAAGAGAGATGGTGCTTGACCTTTATCAACACAGATCCAACATCGTTTAAGCTGAGTTAAATCATTTAAGATTAATTTTCTGGCTACATATGGGGGTTGGAAGTCAAAGCTCAACCATAACTGTAGTGGGTGTTGCTTACTTGCTTTATATTATAACAATAATTCAACACCAAATAGCTGCAGTTTAACAGTTTGTAGAAGCTTATACGATGCAAAAGATAAGCTAAAGTGTATAGGACAGTGAATTTGAAGTACATGAAAAATGCCAAGGTGTCAGAATGTACTTAAGCCTGAATTTGTTCAAGAAACAGAAAATGTGAATATAAAAATTTCAATGTATATGGCTGTGTACCAGGTATTTTCTCTATTGAAATTTCAGCTGGCATTACCCTTAGCTACTTAACTAGATCTTTTGATGATACTAGTGTTCCTCTGCTTTTCTGACGTGAAGCAAAAGTTTCTTCTACTCATATTTAGCAGGAGAAAAGCTATTCTTAATGTTTTGACTTGTCTGTGTCCCCAACCCTTCATATTGCATATGTCACCAATTAATAAGAAGAATTAAGTTCTCACCTTTAATGCTTTTTACTGAAATAATGAAATATTAATGATAACAGATATTTAATTTCTCTGAAAAGGCCTAGAGGTTGAAACATTTACAGCATTTCACTTTTAATGGCAGATTCAGATATCCCCAGGCACTGTAGAGCAGTGTTTGGTAGCTTTCCACAACAGGAATGGTCACAGCAGCTACTGCTGCTCACCCCTTGACTCCAATTTCCTGGCAATGTCCCATTCAGAAAATAACTGGCTCCAGTGTTCAGTTTTTAGTGCATGATCATATAAACACCTTGCAAGAGTGTATCTTTAGCCTTTTTTTTCCCCAGGAATTTTAATACTATTCTTTAAATTACTGATTATTTTGAAACCCCTCTTTCACTTGGAAGAAAATAGCTCTTAAAATACTCACCAGACAAAAATTATCACTAGTAGATGGTGATTAACGAAGCAGCATCTTAAAGAGTCAATGTAATTAATGAAAATTAGTGAATAAATTTATAGCACACTTAGTAAGTATAGCTATATAAGTTCCAGGTACAGGGAAATTGTGAGTTCTAGTGGTATTATGTATAATAATATATAAAGTGTCTATTATGTATGGTACTTTCTGAAAAACTTAGTTGAGAATATGTGTCTCCAAGTACAGAAGATGTTAAGATTTAGTGGAGTCATTTATTTTCCTGGCAGCTGTATTTACACCTATATCAGATCTCAGAATTCCCCCTTGTATGAATATTTGTTTCTCTTTCACATTCTTTTGGAGTTTTTTGTTACTTTGAATATGCAGTCTTGGATCTTGCTTTCTGAGCTTCAGAAAGGATTAAAACCAAAGCAGTTCCAGAACTGCTTAAGTGTGTGCATATTTTAGAATCGGTTCAGAAGCATTTTGCTTTCTGCACAGAATTTGAGTCCTCTCTAGTTTTGACCAGGTATAATGAAAGAGAAAGGAAAATCAGACATTTTGGATGTGTTCCTCTTTCCCACTTGCAGTTCACAGGTTCATGTAATTAATGCTACAACAGGTCAGCTTTTCTCCAGCCTCCTTCCTCTTCAAATAATGAATAAATAATGGTAGCACTTTTTGCCAGGAATAAAACTGCTGTTTCAAGGGTTTGTTTCAAAATATTCTTCTTCACAGTCTTCCATAACGAGAAATGCAGGGGAGCAAACAAAACCAGGCATTTGTAACCCTTTTCAAGCAAACGAAGTAGTAGTCAATACCCAAAGTGATAGCACTTATAACTTCTTTCCTTCCAAAAAAGGAAGCAAAAAGAGAACAAAATTACACTAGCTGCTTTTATAAATGGAACCAGGGGGTCTGGTATCCATTTGGCACAAAAAATTGCAAAGGATCCCCTTTCCTCATACAGATTTCAAATGTGTGCTCTCTCTGCTAACATGGCAGATGTATGCTGTATGTCGCAATGTGCGCTTTATGTCACAGTAGACCTGACTTTCCACTAAGGTCCCCAAGAATCCCAAGAACTGAACCTGGCATTTTGTACAAACTAATATGATTTAGAGTCTGCAGCCTCAGCCAACAATTCCCCTGAGGACACTAGTTCTTCCTCTTGGTGGAAGCACAAGCCAACATGTCCTGAAAACTATGGAGGCTTAGTCTGTCAGCTGAAAACCTCAATGACTGCAGGACACCAGTATGGATTTCCCTTAAACAAACATATGTTGTTTATAATTGTCACCCTTGCCCCCATCCCTCCAGCAGGCTTAAATCCCTGTCTCTACTCCCACCTGATTCCAGATGCTATCTGTATTTTCCCTCTCTCATGGGAAGTTCTTTAGTATATCTGCAGTGTTATTTTTCCCATTTCTGTAAATCGAAGGTTAACAGTACGGCAGGAGAAGATAATCTATAAAAATTGCAGTCAGAGAAACAGCAAGTGCCCTGAAGGAAAACTGGGCATTAATGATTGCTGTGGGTAACCCCTTGCATCCCAGAACAACCATCACCTTTTGTTTGTTTGTTTGTTTGTTTGTTTGTTGTGTTGCTGTTGTTGAATTGTGCACTTAGGTGTTCCTAGTTTTGAGATAAAATGCACTTTAGTACAGTAACAACACTTTGTTTACATGTGTGACACAGAGCAGTGCCCAGGTCTCTTGCTTGCTGTATAAGAGTAGAGACACACAGCTGTGTGTGTATTTCAGAAAGGTTAGGTCATCTACCAATCAAAAATGTTGAAGAACAATGGTGTAAGGAAGTAAAATGTAGATGATGTGATGTGAGGTTTCAGCTATGAGGAAGTTAGAGAGAATTATTCCTGTAAAATCACGTTGATGCATTCCTGAGCAAATTTCTAGTGCAATGTACCGCATAAGGTGCAGTGGAGCATTTGCTGGTGCAACTGTTTTAAGCTAAACAAAGCTCTGCTCTCAGCACTGGGCTTCTTAGGAAAAGCACATCAAGAGAACTGCATGTCTGGGTGTAGCACACAATCTGTGTGCTATGTGGAAACACACCACAAAAAATATCTCTCAGCAGAAGATCACATTTCTTAACAATTTTGGAATAATTTGTAAAGGTCCTTAACATTACCCTTGATTTGTGCCATTGTCTTCAGTGCCTCTTGCATAGGCTTTTCCCATATGGAGCCAATTAGTCTACTGGAGAGACATACATTCTTAAAGAAAAAAATTGAAATCTTAATCTTAAAAGAAATAATAACATTTTGTCACTTCTAATAACCCTAAAACTCTTTAGCATATCAGGTAACCAAAGCTTGCAGCATTCCTATGAAGTTGCTTAGTATTACTTCCTTTTAAAAGATGAGAAAAGTGAGAAACAAAACTGGTTTAGTGTTTTTGAAAGTTTATGGTTATATAAGGCTCAGAAGCTTTGACCCTTGATTCTCAGAATTCCCTTCTGGACTTTACATTTATTTGTCACTGTAATATGTTTTCTTGTAAATAGCAGAGTTGTAATAAGAACCCTTAATAATAAGAGTAATAAGAATAAAACTCATGATTGTTTTCTGCTTTCAAAAATATTTTATTCTGTTACTTGGAATTGACTTCATGTGGTGCAGCCACAAAAACAAATTAAAAACATGAGACCCAAAAAGTTTCATGACAGGGAAGCCTTAGCCATGAGAGACATACAAAAGCACTGTCCGGAAGAAAACTGACATCACTCTATTTTGAAATCATGTACTTCTGTAGCACATATTTTATAATCCATATAATCACTATACCAGAGACCTACTTGGCCTGTAGCAGCAGTCATTCAGAATTCCATTCCTTGCAAAGACATCAGATTGCTACTGGGGATAGAAACGACATACAAGATGACTCTCACAGATTAAAACTTCTATTCTCAAAAGAAGTAATTACCTGGATTTTTGGTGTCTCTACTAGTGTATCATTGTTTTAGAGATAGGTGCTTTAGTCAGAAAAGTCAGTATCAAGAATTACACCTAGCATTTTTCAAATATTAGTATTAGTATATTAAAATGGCATATGCATTTTTTAAACAATATACCTATATGGAAGTGTGCAATGTTTAATCAGAAAAAGGTATCCAATGCTTAGGTGTGTGTAATATGTAACATAGAGGAGTAGCATAAACTTCCAAAGCAAGAAAAGCTTACTGAAAGCTTCCATTAATGTCTTTAAATGTATTGATTGCTCCAAAACACCAAATATAAAATCTTGGTGCCAGGAAGATGGTGTAAAACATTCAAATAGGTATTCATTCAAAAATGAAAAATGTTGAACAAAAAAACTAAAACAAAAACTGGGAAAATACAGCTAGAATTGAAATTTGCATATTTGTTAAAATAAAGGAAAAATAACACATTTGTATTTCAACAGCAGTGATCAATCAGAGGTAAAGAAGCTTGCATCGATGTACGTTGCTTCCCACTTTTTTTCTTTAAATACTCTGACAGATTTATAGTTTTTGAGATAAGAGGTACTATTTCTACTTTCCTTGATTTAGAAATTCTTTTCATTTTTTGTAGTGCTTTTTTGGAAACTTGACAAGAAAATGCACTTTTGTCTTTCATTACAGACACTGTCGTGTGCCCTGAGAATGCACATTGCTTAAAGATGTTTCAAAATTACAATTTCTTTTAGTTACTCAATAATGAGTTAAAACACAATTTAATTCTAAAACGTCAAACTAAAAATTTTTCTGCAAAACTTCCAAAATTTGTCAAATTATTTGATGTCCTCTTAATGCAATGAAGAGTATACGGAAGCTAGATTCAAGCAATGTTAAAGTTCCAATTTTCATCAGATAATTATGCCTGAATCAAATACATGTTCAACATATTTGACTTATTGTAAAGAACAAATCTGAAAACTTGCTGGATTTTATAGATATTCTACTTATTGCTCAGGAACTGCACAAGTAATCAGTCATTCCAACCTCCCACTCATCTGTCTCCCACTCCCCCTACTCAACAGGACAGGTGAACAAAACATCAAGAAAAAGACCATGGGTTGGCATAAGGACTGGGAGATCAGCCCCAGTTACCAGCATGGCCAAAACTGAATCAGCTTGTGGAAAATTAATTTGCTGTATTACCAATTAAGAGTGAGGTAGCAAGAAATACAAACAAGAAAACAACCACCTTCCCCCCACCTTCCTCTTCTTTGGGGGCTCATCTCCATTCCTTCATTCCTGACTCCTGTACTCCTACCCATGCACGCACACAAAAGCCATGGAGAGAACAGGGAACAAGGGCTGTGGTCTGTTCTTTACAATTTGTCTCTGCCACTTCTTTCTCATCATGCTCTTTTCTTGCAGCAAGAAGTGGTTCTTTCCACGGAGTACAGTCCTTCACAAGCTTCTCCAGGGTAGGTCAAAGACTGGTGAAAAAAGATATTCCATTGAACACCATGCCCAGCACATCAGCTGGTGAGAGCTGGCTGGAGTCATTCAATCCTTATTTTACATTTCAGTGTAGTAGAAGAAAAGTTACATTTACTTGGAGGTTGTGCAGTGCAGGATGGTGAGGGTTGTCAGGAATCCACAGCTATGATCTTAGCAAAGAAAAGTTTAAAGTGTATGCTATTTAACAAATGTAATGTCAAATGGAAAGAGTGGACCTCTATTTTTGTTTTTTTAACAAAAATTCTTTTTTCAGTGGTGATTTTATGATGTAGGCTGGTGATGAAGACTGTCATCTATTCAGCTCGTCAGACTGACTGTCATCTATTCCCCTAACAGAACTCCCTATATCCTTATCACCTCCACACTCATCAAAGTTATATTATGAATATTATATTGATACATCTTATCCTATATAAAATAAAATATTAAATAGTTACAATGCGTGTTATACTAGATGGCAAAAAATGAAAGTCTAGCAATTTCCTTAGAATACCATTTCTTGACAAATATGAAAACTTAAAAAAATTCATTTTGGGTTCTGCAAATATGACACTTGCAGACTTTTTTTCCGTGAAAAGAATGCTTTGAGACAAGTTTGCTATCAGACTTTAGACAGATCTACAGAGATAATGTGTTTCTTGGTGTTATGATTGAGTGTAGATGAATACTCTAAAGGTTATCCTTCTTTACAGGTGTAGCTGCTTCTTTAATTCTAGAGTTTATTTCCTAAGAAGCACAGAGACTTACCTGGAATTCGTCATACTTAGGAATGCCTCTTTTTCCTATCTCCTTACTTCCTTCTTTGAAGGCAGCTTGGCTCAGTGACTGAGGTTCCTTGCAGTAAGTGTTAGGAATGAACAACCAATTCTGTCCCAAATTTAGTTATCGGTGCATGCTGTTTCAGGTCCCACTGCAGACTTCTTAGCTCCACAGAGAAGCATAGATTGAAACAGGGAGAAAAATGCAGGCTCAACACATTTCCTTCAGCAATATCATTCTCAGTGGTCATATAAAAATAGGAACTTTAAAAAATACACATTGAAAAGTGTTTCCAGACACTGCGCAGATGTTGGTAGAAGAAATATGTTAATAATTTCCAAAGTATGGCCTCAGCATCAGGAGAAACAATGTATTTTGAAGTTTCCCTTACCTCCATCAGATCCCCCGAAAAAAATCCCAACAACGTAAGGAACTCAGAATTTGGGACAGGATATTTATTTCCATGGGTGCCCTGGGAGAACAAGTATGTGAACCTAAGTGATCCATAGCTGAGGTACCCACCCACACACTAGGCTATTTATTCACTCTTTCTCTAATTCTCTGTGTGTAAGTTTAGGGCAATAACTGCAAATGGAACAGCTCTGGTAGGAAAGATTAAGAGGTCTATACTAGATCTATCCTAGAGATCTGTCTTTTTGAAGAAAGGCACATACAAACCAAACACACAAAAAAAAAAAAACTGACACTTTTTTGTATTTTCTTGAATAGTGGGAAACAGAAAAGTAAAACTACTTCAACAGGCAAAGTGTCACTGAATCAGATCACTTTTGATCTGAAAAGAGTGTATACATTTTGGACTGCTGCACCCATGGAGCAGTTATGGGAAGGATCCAGCTCCCAGCAATGCCTCAGCAGCCCCCACGGGTCTGGCATGAGACAGGAAGGGAAAGGTCACTGCAGAGGGATGTTGCTGAGTGGGTAGTCACAAGACAGGCAGAAGGATGGTCACCACTGAGGCAACTGTGAAGAAGAAACAGCAAGAGAAGGACCAGAGGGCAAAATCAGGACTGCTATACGATAGCTTTTGTAAATGAATGAGGTGAAGAGTGGGAACTTTGGAACAAATTGAAGGCTAACCCCTAAAAGAACCCTTTTTCTTTCCAACTTTCCCAATTTCTTAAAAGATTAATGACTTATTATTACACTCATCAGGATAAGACCTACTGGGTCTAGGTTGCTTCCTGTTACCATGGCTATTACAAACAGTGGTTATTTACTCCCTGATCATGAGCAGCATTAAAATTTTCCGTTTTCTCATGGCATTTATTTTACATTACATGAGCAATATAAGTGCATCTCTCAGCAAAAGAGCAGCATGGATGCCTAGGTTTAGGCTTAGGCTGTATGAAGACCTTTGTTACATTGGCCGATTTTATGATACTGTGAATGCAAGTTAGAAGCTTCCGATACTGTGAAAGGGCTGTGCAAACTTTTTTGCTCACCAAGTTTGTGATTTGTAGTGGGATGAACAGCCCACAGAGTGTTTGGCCAGCAACTTAATTGGGTCAGCTGGAATTCACTCCAAATTTTATTTTCTCTAATTTTGAGCCAGATTAGAATTGGTGCTTCAGACTGATGAGAGAGAATGTATTGGCTCACTTTCCTTTTGAGGGAAATGAGGAGGTAGAACATGCATGTAAATTTTGGGGCTTGGATTTTCTTGTTACTCCTTAAGCTATAACTGCTTTCGCATTTTTACATCAGTCTTTGAGAATAAGAATTTCATCAGCCTTGTTCACACAAGGTGATATTTTGCATGTTTTTGTTTATATCCCTTGCTATGTTGTCCTCGATTTTTTAAATTAATCGTTATTCTGAGATGAAACAACATGTATCAAATCTATAATTTTCAAAGAGGTGACATAAAATTATGACGTTCAATAAACTTGATGCATGATGTGTCGTTCCAGTTGTTTATTGAGAAGAAATATGGGTTTAAATTCATGCCTCAGTCTCTTTAGACACATGTTTAAAAATCTGCATTTCTGGAGAAGGAAAGATGGACAAGTCAGTCATTTGCTGGGATTCCAAAAATGCCATTCTTGTGCAAATGCCATGCACTCTGTCTGGCCAGATGAAATACAGACTCATCTTTTTATTTCTATTTTCTATTTATTTTCTATTTTATTTCTGTTTTATTTTGTGTCTGATGAAATGTTTCTGTCTGATGTTTGTGTCTGATAAAATAAAAATTAATTATGATTTTTTTTAATTAACTATGGGGTTAAAAAATTAATGGTAGGCATATGGGAAGTCACTGACAAACAAGTTTACTGACTTCACTGTTTAAGAGCACTGCATGGTTTTGTAAACAGTCTCTCTCCACCTTTCTTGCCAGCTTCCTTCAAAAATTACCAAAAGGCCACAACTAGGTCACGATGAAGCCTTCTCTTTTCCAGGCCGAATAATCCAAATTTTCTCAGCCTTTCTTCACAGGAGAGGTGCACCATCTCTAACAAATCATCTTGGTGGCCTCTGGGCCCCCTCCTCTGGATCACTCCAACAGTTCCACATCCTTCCTGTGCAGGGACCCCAGAGCTGGGTGCAGGGTTCCAGCTGGGGTCTCAGCAGAGCAGAGCAGAGGGGCAGAATCCCCTCCCTCCCCTGCTGCCCACACTGCTTTGGATGCAGCCCAGGACACGTTTGGCTTTCTGGGCTGGGAGTGCCCATGGCT